>CANSZD010001847.1:0-131119 GCA_947648045.1 Beta corolliflora | reverse complement strand
TTTTGTTATTTATACCATGAAAAAAATTGTATATTATAAGGTATGATGTCGTGTATTCTCTTTGCGTATAAGTTCGGTAAATCATATATACCATACATTAAATAATTTCATCCATTAACTACCGAAAATATAAACGAAAAATAAGGAAAATGCAAACTGTCCCATATTAAAAGAAATCCAGTCAATGTTGATGTGGAGCAATGTGTGGCTCACATTATTTCATTACGGTAGCCTTTTCGTAAATCCACCATATGAACATCCAAAACAATTGTGTATATATTATCTTCTAGCTAGCATTATTCATTCGTAATTATCTCTTGTACCATCTTAGCTTGTATATGTATCTTTTGGCTTATTTGCTCTACACGTCCTTGGACTCTAAAGGTTGTAGCTTACGTATAGCTTTGTTGTTGGCTATTTAAAGGCATCCCTAACTAATGGAAACTCATTAAGCTTTCCTCTTATCTAATATGAGGGGAAATAAGATATTTAGGGGGGTAAGTTATGGATGGAATATGTTAGCGGCTATTTCAACATCATTCTAGTGCTTGTTTGGTCGAACATAGGAAATAAATTTTCCCATGTACTGCTATTCACTAAGAAGTGCAAAAAGTTGTTTGGTTGATCATAGAGAGCAAGTTCCTTCATATTTAACATTCGCTCGTGACTCCAAAATAATTGAGTTATAATTGAAGGTAAAAATTCCTTCCATCCTGCTATTGTTGTTTCTAAACATCAAGAATCACATTTCCATCACTCTTGCCATGGAAAATGTACAATATTTGACATGGGCGGAATTATTTAAAATCCATGCTCGTTCTCACAAAGTTATCCACCACATTATTCCACCGGAAAAAGGAAAAGAGAAGGTCCCTACGACGGATGACGAAAAAGAACTATGGTCCACTCTTGATGCTACGGTCCTTCAATGGATCTATGCTACCATCTCCGATGATCTTTTGCACACTATCATTGAGCCCGACTCCACGGCTATGGAGGCTTGGAACCGTTTACGGAACATTTTTCAAGATAATAAAAATTCCCGTGTCGTGACTCTTGAACAGGAATTCTCTAATACATCCATGGAGGATTTCCCGAATGCCTCATCTTATAGCCAACACCTTAAAACATTGGCGGATCAACTCAAAAATGTTGGCACGCCGGTGTCTAACAACCGCCTTGTTCTCCAAATGGTCTCCGGCCTCACGGATGCGTATAATCAAGTTGCCACTCTCATTCGTCAAAGTGATCCTCTTCCGCCATTTTACCAAGCTCGTTCTATGCTTACCCTTGAAGAAGCGGGTCTTGCAAAGAAGGCCTCCACCGGGTCTGGTGCTGCCATGGTGGCGCGTGAGGCGGAAGACGCTGCTGCTTTTTCGGATCATTCACCCACACCTCGTCATTCTCATCATGGGAATCAAAAACATGGCAAAAACCGCTCCAATAATAGCGGCCGTCGTGGTGGTGGTGGTGGAAAAGGTGGCGGCAGGGGTGCTGGCCAGAGTATAGGTGGCGCGGGTGGTGGTGGCGGCCGCGGGCAAAGAAGGGAGGGAGACGGCTCGCCGCCAAGGGGTGCAGGTTCCCTCACAATGGCCTTGGCCATGGGGATCGTGGCCCATTCCTCCTAGCCCATACCCAATATTTCCTTAGGTCAGGCCTACTTTTGGGCAGCAAGGAGTCTTAGGGCCCATACCCCAACAAGCTTTTCAGCAGTAAGTGTTTGCAGCAGCTCCAGCTTCAACACATTCTCCTCCTAGCCCAACAGATATTGAGAATGCGATGTACACTCTTGGGCTTACTCCTCCCGATCCCAACTGGTATATGGATACTGGAGCGACTTCCCACATGACATCTAATCCAGGTACTCTCACGCCTTATTTTTATATGAGCAAAATACGTGGTATTATTGTTGGTAATGGTCAATCTATTCCAATTTATGGTTATGGTGACACTCACTTACCTTCGCCCCACTCCTCTCTCACTTTAAAAAATGTCCTTCATGCTCCTAAACTTGTCAAAAATTTAGTTTCTGTCCGCAAATTTACCACCGATAACTCTGTTTCTGTGGAATTTAATCCTTTTGGGTTTTCTATGAAGGATTTTCAAACGGGGAGCCGCCTAATGAGGTGTAAGAGTCGTGGAGATCTCTATCCTATTACCACCATCACCACCAACCACGCCATTCCTTCTGTTTTTGCAGCCTTGGCTCCATCACTTTGGCATGAGCGCTTGGGTCATCCGGGGACTTCAGTTTTAGATTCTCTTAGGACAAATAATTTCATTGAATGTAATCGAACTCTTAGTTCTCATGATTTTCATTCTTGTCCACTTGGAAAAATTGTTAAGTTACCATTTGTTGCCTCTACTTCATGCACTTTTATGCCATTTGATATTATCCATGCTGATATTTGGACATCACCTGTTTTAAGTTCTAGTGGCCATCGTTATTATCTTGTGTTGTTGGATGATTTCTCGAATTTTGTGTGGACATTTCCTTTAGCTAAAAAATCTCAAGTTTTCTCCACATTTGTTTCTTTTCAAGCTCTTATCCAAACACAATTTGAACGAACTATTAAAACTCTCCAATGTGACAATGGGCGCGAATTTGATAATGAGCCTTTAAAGAATTTTTGTATGGGTAATGGTCTCACTTTCCGGTTTTCTTGTCCTCATACTTCCTCTCAAAATGGGAAAGCTGAACGAAAATTACGTACCATCAATAACATTATTCGCACTCTTCTTGCTCATGCTTCTATTCCCCCATCCTTTTGGCATCATGCATTACAAATTACAACATACCTTCTTGACATTCTTCCTAACAAGATATTAGCCTACCAATTTCCTCACAAACTTCTCTACCAACGGGATCCTTCATATTCTCATCTTCGGGATTTTGGTGTTTATGTTATCGTCTTTTTCCATCCACCACAATAAATAAACTTCACGCCCGCTCCACCCCATGTGTATTTTTAGGATACCCTCCTAATCATCGTGGTTACAAGTGTTATGACATATCTTCCCGCAAAATCATCATATGTCGTCATGTCCTTTTTGATGAGACTACGTTCCCATTTGCAAAGGTCCATCATCCTCCTAGTCATAATTATGATTTTTTGAATGATGATCTTTCCCCTATGGTTGTCCATACCTTAGCCCAATCTGCCCAGCAGCCACTTGTACAACATACTATAAATTCCAGCCCAATTCCTTCTCCTCCTGGTTCGCCTATTTAAGGCCCACCTCCACTGACCCCCCTGCTGGGTCATTCTCCCCTCTCTCTTCGCCAGGCTCATCTCCTGGTACTCCTTCCAGTGGCCCATGCGTGTCAGCTCCCTCCTCACTCCCTCTTGCCTTACCTCCCCTCTCTCGGCCTATTTATGTTCTCGACCCACACGCTAGCTCTTCCCCAGCAGCCCCATCTCATTCGTTGGACCTGGATCAGTCCATTTCCTCTCCTCAGCCCAATTTCTCTCACACTCCAGCTCCCTCACGGCCTGTTACACGAAGTCAGCATGGGATTTATAAACCCAAGAGTCATTTTAACCTCCACCATATTGTTTCTAAATCCCCCTTACCCCGTAACCCCGTGAGTGCTCTCCGTGATGTGAATTAGAAGTTGGCTATGGATGACGAATATAATGCTCTTATGAAAAATAAGACGTGGGAGTTAGTTCCCCGTCCACCTAATGTGAATGTTATACGTTCTATGTGGATTTTTACTCATAAAGAGCATTTTGATGGTTCGTTTGAGAGGCATAAGGCCCGTCTTGTAGGTGATAGACAGACTCAACATGTTGGCATTGATTGTGGAGACACGTTTAGCCCTGTGGTTAAACCAGCTACTATACGTATTGTTCTCAGCTTGGCTTTGTCCAAGTCATGGTCTATTCACCAGCTTGATGTGAATAATGCTTTCTTACATGGGGCTCTCAAAGAGACGGTATATATGCACCAACCTATGGGTTTTCGAGATCCTGATCGGCCTAATCATGTATGTCTCTTGAAAAAGTCCTTATATGGTCTTAAGCAGGCTCCCCGGGCGTGGTATACCCGCTTTGCTGATTTTGTCTCCACTATTAGCTTTACTCATAGTAAGTCTGACCATTCTCTGTTTATTTATCAGCGTGGTTTTGCCATGGCCTATCTACTCTTGTATGTTGATGATATTATCTTAAATGCCTCTACTGATGCACTTCGTCAGTCTATCATGTCTCGTCTTAGCTCTGAATTTGCTATGAAGGACCTTGGGCCATTGAGTTATTTTTTGGGCATTGCTGTTACCCGACATGCAGGCGGTTTATTTTTATCTCAACGTAAATATGCCACTAAGATCATTGAGCGTGCTGGTATGTCGGCTTGTAAGCCATCTCCTACTCCAGTTGATGCCAAGCCGAAACTCAGTGCTAATTCTAGCACTCCTTATGAGGACCCTACTCATTATCGTAGCCTCGTTGGGGCTCTACAGTACCTCACATTCACACGTCCTGACATCTCTTATGCTGTTCAACAAGTGTGTTTATTCATGCATGACCCCCGGGAGGAACAAATGCTCGTACAAAAAAACGCTCGTATAGCGACGGAGTTTTAGAAACGGATTTGTATCCGTTTCTAATTTAGCGACGGAAAATTAATAATCCGTTTCTAAAAAAATATAGGGACAGATTTTAAAATCCGTCTCTAAATTAGAGACGGATTTTAAAATCCGTCCCTAAGTTAGAGACGGATTTTAACATCCGTCCCTAAGTTAGAGACGGAATTATAAAATCCGTTTCTGGTGTGTTTTACCAATTTTTCCAGACTTTGTCAAAAAGTTAGATCTAATTTAGAGACGGATTTTGAAATTCCGTCTCCAAATTAGAGACGGATTTTGAAATTCCGTCTCTAAATTAGAGACGAATTTTTGAATTCCGTCTCTAAATTAGAGACGGATTTTTGAATTCCGTCTCTAATTTAGAGACGGATCTTCATATTCCGTCTCTAAATTAGATTCCGTCTCTAATTTAGGGACGGATTTTCAAAATCCGTCTCTAATTTAGGGACGGAGTTTCAAATTCCGTCCCTAAGTTAGTCAAGTGGATATGTTTTATAATGCACTTTCAAATCCGACTCTAAATTAGAGACGAAAATTCAAATCCGTCTCTAAATTAGAGATGGATTTTCATTTCCGTCTCTAAATTAGAGACGGATTTGAAAATCCGTCTCTAATTTAGACAAGTAGATATTTTTTATAATGCACTTTAGAGACGGAAATTCAAATCCGTCTCTAAATTAGAGACGGAAATTCAAATTTGTCTCTAAATTAGAGACGGATTTTTAAGATCCGTTTCTAATATTTCTTTCAATTATTATCAATTCCACACGTAAAAGTAAACAAGTAGTACTTGGTGTAGTTGGTATGAGTTTCTCCTTGTGACTTAGAGGTTACAGGTTCGATTCCTACCAACTGCGGTTCTTGAGAATGGGGATTCCCCTTACCAATTTCCACTGCTTCCAAGAGCCTTGCCTACAAAGCCAGACCGGGTTGACCAAAGCGAGGTTCCGAACCGAGTGAGATTGTGAACCGGTAATGGGACCGGGTTGAACCGAACAACTAACAATAGGTGATTTTAAAAAAACCATTCCTAAACTTAGAGACGGATTTCAAAAATCCGTCTCTAACTTAGAGACGGATTTTTGAAATCCGTCCCTAAACTTAGAGACGGATTTTGAAATCCGTCCCTAAACTTAGAGACGGATTTTGAAATCCGTCTCTAATTTTTTGCTACGGGATTAGAAACGGATATTATTTCGTCGCTAAATTAGAGACGGATATTTGGGATTCCGTCTCTAAGTTCGTTTAGCGACGAGGACTTTAGTAACGGACATGATCCGTCTCTAAATCCGTCTCTGAGTACATATAGCGACGGATTTTGACGATTTAGAGATGGATTATGTCCGTCGCTATAGAGTGATTTTTTTGTAGTCGTAAGCCATCTCCTACTCCAGTTGATGCCAAGCCGAAACTCAGTGCTAATTCTAGCACTCCTTATGAGGACCCTACTCATTATCGTAGCCTCATTGGGGCTCTACAGTACCTCACATTCACACGTCCTGACATCTCTTATGCTGTTCAACAAGTGTGTTTATTCATGCATGACCCCCGGGAGGAACAAATGCATCCACTCAAGCGCATTGTGCACTACATACAGGGTACTCTTGATCATGGTTTGCATTTATATCCGTCTTCAGTTTCCACTCTTATTTCTTATACGGATGCTGATTGGGGTGGTTGTCCTGATACTTGTCGGTCCACCTCTGGTTATTGTGTGTTTCTTGGAGATAACTTGGTTTCTTGGTCTGCTAAACGCCAAGCTACCTTATCCCGCGCTAGTGCAGAAGCTGAGTATCGCGGAGTCGCGAATGTCGTCTCTGAGTCTTGCTGGCTACGGAATCTTCTCCTCAAGTTACATTGTCCTATTCCCGAAGCCACTCTGGTCTACTGTGATAATGTTAGTGCCATATATTTGTCGGGTAACCCTGTTAATCATCAGCGCACTAAACATATCGAGATGGATATCCTATTTGTCCGTGAAAAGGTGGCTCGTGGCGAAGTCTGTGTGTTACATGTCCCCTCTCGTTACCAGATTGCTGATATCTTTACCAAAGGCCTTCCTTTGGTTTTATTTGAGGATTTCTGCGACAGTCTAAGCGTTCGGAAACCTCCCGCTTTGCCTGAGGGGGTGTGTTAGAATATGTAGAATATACGGAGTATATTCTTCATTATGTATTGCTGTAATTATGTTGTAATCCCATGTACGTAGCAATTAGTGATTTACTTCCTATTTGGTAAAATAACGTGATGTATATGTTTCCTAATGACTAATGAGAAGATTTAGGAAAATATTCTCTTACAGATAACCTATAAGTTTTTTGTTCTCTCATGTCTTTGTTACAATATAACCTTATCCTTTAGGGTTCGTTCTCTTCACCTTCAAATGATAAGTTTCAATAAAAAGCAGTTTAAATAAGTCCCTATAAGTTCAGCAAAATCAAAGTAAAGAGAGCACACCTTTATGCAGTGGAACTCGATGCAAATGATAACGAAAATTCGTGTTAGACTTTATCATAATTCTCCAAATCATATTGTTTTGCAATGATCATGTAAAATTGTAAATAATAGTAACAAATGAAGATGCATAACATGTAAAATAGAGTATTTGGCAAGTCTGATCTTTAAACAGGAAACACGATCCATGCTAAATAATCACAAAAACCCAGATAATAATCACATTATATTTGTTACAAGCACTTTGAAATTATGAACCTGGCTTGATGTTGAAATTTACAAGTCATAAGCTTGCTTGCCAGTGAATTTAACCTCAATAGGACTGACATTCTTACCAATAGACCTCATGTTTTGGCCAACACCTTGTCTACCAGGGTTAACCTTCTCAGGGTAAACTCCATCTTTAGGGTGCAAATATTGAACTTCTCCATTAGGGAAAACCCTGTAAAATTGGTACTTGATCTTGTATTTTGACCTAAGCCTTGTTCCAAGTGCCAAACACTGCTCTTTACGAGCCAACTTGAGCAAGTTAGGGCCTTCCCTCATGATGGCTGCACCACCAGTTGGCATCTCAAATATCTGCTCCTTTGGAGATTCCCATGTGATCACATAAAACTCCTCCACTTGTGCCTTCCTCAATAACCCACCTTTAATAGAAACCAATACTTTTATTACTTCATTTGGCCTTGTTTAACAATGAGCTATTAAAGTGTACACTCGTTTGGTTAGCTGATCCACTTAATTAGCACAATTGATAAGCTATTTGTATTAACTGATAACTGATTGTAATAGCTGTTTGCATAAAAGATGTTTATTATAATTAGCTAATACAAATTTGTCCAAGATAAGTATAAAATTGCATTTAAGTACATGATTACGTCTAACCAATTAGTGAATATAGTTGTTAAACTACAACGCATAGTTATTGTATTGACTAAAATATCAAGTGACAATTGCCTATATCAAATATTAAAAGAACACTTATTTTAAAATCCGTCATGCTTTACATAAAATTTAAAACTCTTCGGAAAATCAAATTATAAATACAGATACAAGACTTTTGCAAAATTTATATCGGATATATGCAAATATACGCAAATCATGCGTACACGTAGAACTTATTTTTTTAAGGCGAAAAACATACCTGTGCTGCCGGCGAAGATTGGAGAGGGAGTGTTTGGATCCAATTCTGGTGGAGTGAAACCTGCGGGCGCTTCGGCGGTATCAGCTGCTGGTGCTGGTGCTGGTGCTGCTGCTTGTCCATCAGCTGCAGCCGCCCTGATGAAGTGACGGGTGGCAGGTTTGGCGGAGAATGAGAGTGTGGAGGATGATTTGAAGGAGGAGGATAGGCGGTGATCAGTGGGTTTTGCAGAGGAGAGGGAAGATGGAGCAAAGAGTGCTGCTTGTATAGCCATTGCCATTGGTAGTTTTGGAGGGAGTGCAAACTGCAAAGTATAGAAGAGGAGAGGAGTGTTATTGTTTTGTGGCCAATGAAGTAGGAAAGAGAAAGTGTTATTGGTAAGAGTTTTGATGAATGGTAAGAGGGTTGAGTTATGGATAAGGTGATATGAGCTACATACTTACACCAATTAGATGGCTTCATTTGATTCGGGACAAAGTTTCTTAGCCACATGCTCTGTATTTCTCTTTTCCCATCTAGATTTTCACTGTATTTCTAGTCTAAACTCGTCATTTTGCAACCACAGTCCACACGCGGAGATATATATTCCGGTTTTTACTGTAGCTTCAAGGTTAAACTTAAATGAACATCTGCAACTATACTTACGGATCAAAGCATAGTCACTTTAGAACAAAATCCAAGCGCGTTAATATTATACTGGCTCGCAAATGAACATCTAGTTTAGTTCATTTAATTCAACTTTTTTAAGACTAACATGTTCATTTAATTAAACTCGGTGTCTCATATATTGAGAATAACAAAATATTCTTTTTTGTTGTGTTCACCGTCCTCTTTATACAAACGTGTGCACCTTGTAATTTGTGAAGTTAAATCCATACACAAGGCTAAACACATGAAATTTTTTAGTGGTAAAAAGTAAAGAATCCATAATTTTAGTTTCAGGGTGTTAATTATAGGTTTTAAGACTGGTAATTTAGAGTTGCGAACCCATTTCTTATAAATAATTGATACCTCTTACCTCAATTTAACTCCCCAGTCCACACGCGGGGATATATAGTGTTTTTATTGTAGCTTTAATGGTTAAACTTAAATGAATATCTGCAACCATGCTCACGGATTCAAGAATAGTCAATTAAGAACAAAATACAAGCGCGTAAATATAATATTGGCACACAAATAAACATCCATTTTAGTAAAAAGTACATTGAGTCAAATCACAAGGACATCTCTGTATCTTAATTATAGGACTCAATTCTAAAGTTCTTTTAAGATTTTCCTGATGTTTATTTCAAAACAACATTTGATCATCCAATAAAAGCGTTATGTTCTAATAATACAATAATACAAAAGAATACTTTTAATCGTTAATAATAGGACCCAAATTTAATATTCTTTTGAGTTTATGAAAATGTTCATTGTAAAACAGTGTTGCATTTGAAATTAATGTTCATTTAATTGAACTAACTGTTTTTTAGACTAACATGTTAATTTAATTAAACTCAATGTTCATATATTGGGAATTACAAATTCTTTTTAGTTGTGTTCATTGTCCTCTTTATACAGACGTGTCACCTTGTAATTTGTGAAGTTAAACCCATATACAGGACTAAATAAATGAAGTTTTTAAGTAGTAGTAAGCATTGTTGTTAAAATCCCGATCCGGATCGACCTCACCAATCCCTATCCTACGTAGGATCTTATTTTGTACGATCTTTCGATCCTACCCAACCACAAAAAATCACATGGTAGGATCTTAATACGATTATATGATCCTACGACTCTACGATCCGATCCTATAGCAAAAAAATCATAAAGTAATTTTACATACTATATTTCTCCTATTTTGGTTGCATGTTACTTCAATCTTATAGTATTGAATAACTATCACCATTTGCTAATGAAATAAGTCATTATTAATATGTGTATTTAACATGAGGTTCTCACTATATCCTAGCATAATTATCTCTATTTTACCGAATTGTAGGATCTTACGATCCTACGATCCGATCCCACCGATTTGATCCTACCAACCCCTACGATCCAAAGTAGGATCCTAATCCTAATAAAATGGTAGTAAGTGACGAATCCAAATATTTTAGTTTCGGGGTGTTAGTTATAGTTGTAACTCAGAGTTGCGGACCTATATCTTATATATAATGGATACCTCTTACCTCAATGTAACTCCTGAGTCCCCACTAACGGTAGCATATGCTAATATAGCTCACGACAACAATAGATCTTGCTTGGGCCTAATCCAGCCTGACTGTGCTTTGGGCTTGGCCAAACCTCGCTCGATTTCTTGAGTCCATGCCAGACCTAGTCTAACCAACTTGTGCTAGCTTGTGCCTTTAAACTTATATATAACGGTTTTTCACCATATACCCTTGACAAATTGGAAAATTCACCATATACCCCTAATGTTTCAGATATTCACCATATACCCCTGAGTTTCCGAAAACGTTCACCATATGCCTTTTTTCTAACGGACGTTAACTCGCTGTTTGCCACTATTTACCACTTTGCCACTATTAACCTAATTACCCCTAATCTTTAGAAAAAATAAAAAAAATCCCCATCTCTCTCCTCCACTATTAACACTGACTAATTACTATCGTATTGGTACTCGTTTTGATGGGCTTCTCGAAATTTGTACCCTTAAGGGTCGTAGGTGGCGTCCGTTTTTTGAAAAAACGTTGTTTCTTAGGTTAAATCGACGTTTAAGATAGCCTCGGGAAGCGTGCCTGCATTACCGTCGTATTGGTACTCTTTTTCATGAGCTTCTCGAAATTCGTGTCCTTAAAGGGTCGTAAGTGGCGTCCGTTTTTTCAAAAAAGTCGGTTGCTTGGATGAAATCGGCCGTTTAAGATTGTATCGCGATGCGTGCCCAAAATATCGTCGTATTGGTACTCGTTTTGATGGGCTTCTTGAAATTCGTGCCTTTAAAGAGTCATCGGTGGTCTCCGTTTTTTCAAAAAAAGTCATTTTCCCGGTGAAATCGGTCGTTTAAGATCGCATCGGGAAGCGTGCCCAGAATCCCGTCGTATTGGTACTCGTTTTGATGGGCTTCTCGAAATTCATGCCCTTAGAGGGTCGTTAGTGGCGTCCGTTTTATCAAAAAAAGTCGTTTTGCCGGTAAAATCGGTCATTTAAGATCGTATCGGGAAGCGTGCCTAGAATACCGTCATATTGGTACTCGTTTTGATGGGCATCTCCAAATTCGTGCCCTTGAAGGGTCATTGGTGGCGTCCGTTTTTTCAAAAAAAAATCGTTTTGCCGGTGAAATCAGTCGTTTAAGATCGCCTCGAAAAGGCGTTCCCAGATTACCGTCGTATTGGTACTCATTTTGATGGGCGCCTTGAAATTTGTGCCCGTAAAGGGTCATCGGTGGCGTCCGTTTTTCAAAAAAAGTCGTTTTGGCGGTGAGATATAGAGTTTCATTTTGTTAAGGTTAATTAGTTAGGTTAATGGCATTAGGGTTAGGGGTTAGGTTAATTAGAGCATTAGGTTTAGGAGGTTAGGGTAGAGGGAGGGTTAATTAGGTTAATAATGGCAAAGTTGTAAATAATGCAAACGTCGACTTAATGTCCGTTAGGAAAAAGGGTAGTTGGTGCACATTTTTAAAATCTCAGGGGTATATGGTGAATATCTGAAACATTGGGGGTATATGGTGAATTTTTCAATTTGTCAAGGGTATATGGTGAAAAAACCGTATATATAATGACATTATTTCAATTTTTTCTTACTAAGGTTTATGAATTACCAATACACATGCAAGCAAAATCCCCTCCTTATAAGTTATAACCTTGTAACAAGTCAAAATATTAAAAATGAAACATATAGACTGAGTCTGACGGGCTATATGGGACGGCCCATGCCTAATACTCTAATTGGCAGGCGAAAATAACAGGCAGGACTTTTCCATGCCAGGTTGGTCTAGCATGGTCCCGTGCCATCTTTATACTAGCATGTGTTAGCAAAAGGCTAAGAATTTTATTAATTTCACAAAATCTCTTTATTTCGAGTTATGTTTTTTTTTATCGGCAAGTAAGAATATATTGCATCAAAAATAAGATACAAAATGATTCAAGGCATGAAGACAAGCCTCCACTGCCAAGACAACAACATCAGGCTACAGGTAGCCTAATACACATTCTCAAACAGAGCAACATACCATGTCCTATCCCCATTACAAAGGGACCTGGGGAGAACACTATTAATTCTCTTATACACATCCTTTTGTATTGATCTAACTACTGTATCTATACACTTAACAGTATTATGCCAAAGGGCATTATTCCTCTCTTTCCATATACAGTATACTGTACACAACATGATAGAGTAATGGACTTCTTTCCTAAATTTGCTAATTCTTCTCCTATAAACCCATTTGATCATAGTATGGAGATCCTTGGGACATCTAGCCATGCCAAGCCACATGGCAATCTGTTGAAGACATTTCAGGCTGAAATAACATTCAAAAAAGAGATGTTTATGACTCTCCTCAGCCATGCCACACAACAAACAAGTATCATCCTGAGTTATACCCATTTGCAGCAATCTTGTTTTTGTATTTAGCCTCTCCAACATTGCCAACCAAGTAATGAACCTATGTTTTGGTTGACTCAATCGCTCTCCAAATTGCTCCGAACCGAAGAGGTGCTTCCGGGAATTAGGAACTAAGTCAGCAGTAAGCTTGCTTGATAGAAAATCTAGGTAAGTTACTCAACTGATTCTCAGTACAATGTTGCTTCACTAGATCTTTAACACGGCAAATGGCCCTCCAATACCAACTATCACCAGCTTTTGGTTGGTACTCCCACCAGTTCCTCCCTATAAGATACACTGAGTGTATCCATCGAACCTAGAGATTATCCTTCTTGCTTGAAATCATCCAAACATACTTACTCATAGCTGCAGTATTCCACACTTTGATATTTTTTAAACCCATACCTCCCTCTTTTTTAGGCTTACAGACATCAGACCAAGCCACTCTCCTAGGGGAACCATAATCTGCAGAACCTTTCCACAAGTAATTCCTACAGATATTATTAATCTGAGAGAAAATACCCTGGGGAAGTATCATAATTTGAGCCCAATAAGTTTGTAAAGTCATCGATCATCGAGTTCACAAGTGTAAGTCTACTAGCAAAGGCTAAATTCCTAGAACTCCAGAGCTTAATCCTAGCACACATTCTTTCAACTATTTTATCACAATCTGCCACTGTAATCTTTTTAGAGCATATAGGAATGCCTAGATACCTGAAGGGAAAGGTACCTTTAGCAAAACCAGTCATATCAAGAACTCTTTGGACCTCAGCAGAAGACATACCAAAGCAATAAACCGCAGTTTTAGAAGGACTAGCTCTCAACCCAGTAGTGTCTGAAAACAGATTAAACCCTTGCATCATCAAAAAGATAGACTTGAACTCCCCTTTGCAACCCAGAATGATGTCATCAGCGAAACACAGGTGAGTAAGCTTAGTGTCTCTACATCTAGGGTGATACTTAAAGCCTTCGTTTTCCCCCACAACAGCAAGAACCCTAGACAAATATTCAACACAGAGCACAAAGAGGGGGGAGATAGGATCTCCCTGCCTCATACCTCTTTTCCCTTCAAAAAAACCATGCAATGAGCTATTTAGTGATAGAGAAAACCTAGGAGTTCTAACACAGATCATAATGAGCTTTATGAAATGGCTAGGAAACTGAAGGCAAGTGAGCATCTCTTCCACAAAATCCCACTCTACAGTGTTATATGCTTTCTAGAGATCCAATTTAATCAAGCATCCAGCAGAAGCAATCTTCCTCTCATACCCTTTAGCCAGATCTTGACACACCATAATATTGTGTGCAATAAATCTGCTATGAACAAAGGCTCCTTGATTCTGGGCAATCACATCTGGAAGCACATTTCTAAGCCTATTGCACAGCACCTTTGAAATGCATTTGTACAGGACATTGCAGTAAGAAATAGGTCTGAAATCTTGCACACTATCAGGGCATTTATTCTTAGGGATCAGAGTAATACTGGTTGTGTTTATCCCTTTCAAGATCTTACCAGTAGTCAAGAATTCCAAGGCAGCAGTAACAATATCATCTCCAATATACTCCCATGCACCTTTATAAAAGGCACTACCAAAACCATCAGGCCCTGGAGCTTTCCCTCCATCAATGTCCCACATAGCCTCCTTAACTTCAGCCCTGGTAAAAGGAATGCTAAGTAAGGCTTTGTGATCTTCAGTTAAAAGAGGCCCTTTATTCACAATGCACTGTTTAACTGGAGTTCTCTCACTCATTTTTGTACCAAGCAACCAAGTATAATACTCTAAAAAGGCTACAGGAACTTGAAAGGGATCATTGGTCCATTGACCATGCCTATCTTTAATTGTAAAGATAGTATTTTGAACTTGTCTTTGCTTAATAGATCTATGAAACATAGAAGTATTATCATCACCATCTCTTAGCCGCTTCGCTTTGCCTTTTGAGACAGAAATTCAGGTATGCCTTGTGAATTACAAGATATTCCTCCTGAGCTTCTTTCTCCTTGTCAGCAAGATCTATATTTGCAGGATTTAAATGCAAATCATCTTGCAGCTCCTGAAGCTTCTGCTGAGCTATAAGATCCTGAGCCTCAATGGCACCAAAGCCCTCAGTATTCAACTGCTTCAAAATCCTTTTCACACATTTCAGCTTCTGGACTACTTGGTACATCTTGGTACCCTGAAACTGGGAATGCCAAGCTTGATTCACCAGCTCCTTATATTGAGGAGCATCCTGCCACATTTTGAAAAACTTAAAAGGCTTTTTGCCTTTTGCCATCTCAGGATGAATAGAAATAATACCAGGGCAGTGATCAAAATAGCCTTCATTCTTGAAGCAGACTTCAGTGGTAGGATATTTCAAATTCCATTTATCATTAACTAACACCCTATCCAACTTTGAAAAGACCCTACTGCTACCTTGCTGCTTATTATTCCAAGTGAAAAAATTTCCACATGCCTTAGCATCCTCAACACCACAACAACTAACACAATTTTGAAAGTCTTGCATCTCTTTAAGCCTTACAGCACTGCCAATTCTTTCCTCAGTATTCATAATGCAGTTGAAGTCTCCCATCAAGATCCATGGAACATGAATATTAGTAGCCAATCCACACAAATCATGCCATAAGACAGATCTATCTTGTTGAGAGTTATGAGCATAGATGAAAGAGCATTCAAACTCCTCACCATTTCTAGGAACAATCTTGCACTGAACAAGTTGACTAGAACACATATAAGGACTAACATGGAACTCGTGAGCATTCCAAGCTAAGATAATTCTACCCCCTGGGTGCATCATACTATTAGAAGTAAAAGCCCAACCACTAAACAATTTTAAGTACAAGGCTCCAAGATTCTTGGCCTTGACTTTAGTTTCAAGGAGACAAATAAGGCTGCATTTATTGTTTTGCAAAAAGAACTTGACATCTCTTTGCTTATCAACCTTGTTTATCCCCCTGACATTCCAAAACATCAATCTATTCATGAGGGTCAGGAGGCTTTCCACCTCCTGCATCAGCATCCCCCCCTTGTCCAGTTGATATTACTCTAATACTACCCATTTCACCCTTTTCTACATCATCCTGATCCAACACCTGAAAAGAGTTATCCACTCTAACAGGAGCCTGAACCTCCTTTCTTACTTGCACAGGTCTCACCACTGGCTGGAAACCCTCTTTTGTCACCTCAGCAGGAATACCCCTCTGAGTAGGAGCCTTAACCACCCAAGTCTTGTGTCCTTTTTTCTTCTTACAATCACTAGATAAGTGCCCCAAGAGTTTGCAATGGTCACAAACAACAGGCTTCCATTCATACCCAATATTGATGATCTTCAAACATCCATGTTCATCATGAAATTTAAGCTGTTCTGGGAGTTTTTGAGACAAAGCAACCTCAATTTGCACACGAGCAAACTGAAGTTTATCTCTATTAACAGTAGCATGATCATCCTGAACAAATTTACCCACTGATCCAACGATCTTACTCAAACATTTACTACCCCAAAATTTCAACTCCAAATTCCTCAGTTGAACCCAAATAGGCACAACCTGAATTTCATCCTTAAAATTCGCAATGTCTTTATGCATTTCGAGTTATGTTAAATACTAGGAAATATTAATATCGAATTGCATAACAAAGTTATTCACTACTTATATTTAGAAAAATGATATATGCAGCATAAAAGACTAATTAAAAAAAAAGTAGAAAAAATAGTAATAGTAAGCAATAACTTTGCAATAATGAATAATGTAGTTGGATATTATCAAATAACAAGATTCGTCATATTTTATAAAACTATTTTAAATAATTAAACCTATCTAACAAATTATACATTTGGTTCACCATCAATCTAGTTTATATCAATTAAATTAAGGCAAATATAGCGGCAAGATCAGGATTGTGACAAAAAAAAAATCTACTCTCATCTATAAAAGTATTGGACATATTATCCTAACTTTGATAAACAATCACGTGATTTCATTTAGATATTCTCTATAATCCTTGTCTCCTCAATCCTCCCCATCGTCCATTCGCCACTCCATATAAGAAGGGGCATGGTTTAGAGAATCAAAAGAGTATTTGTGCGCACGTTAAATACTTTATTTTCGAAAATGAAGATACAATTGATTGCAAATATTAACAAAAGCCTCTACGACTATATATATTTTTTTTAAGATAGGTAAGCTGAAAGGTCCTATCGGACTAGAATCTCTCACAGGTTAACTCGACCCGGGTATGCGGATTAGATATTTTGGAGTGGAGGGATAGGGTAAGGAAACCCCCTCTCTCAAAGTACCCATAGTAGATATGAAACCCAACCTCAATCTTGAGATTAGAATGTTCTCTTCTTTCCACTAGGCCAACCTAGATGGGAAGACATAAGGAAATAGTAGCAGAATGTTCACCTTCACAAAACGTATTTCTGCCGGTCCAAAATTTGGCAACCTAGGCACAAGGGGTAACGCTATCACCTTAGAAGCATAAGCTTGAAACTTAGAAAAACAATAATTAGCTGTGAAAGGTCTTAGACTTTAGAACCTAGCAAAACGATATCCGTGCAACTACGTAAACAATAATATTGTAGATAGAAATTATCAAAAAGATAAAACAAAGAAAAATAATTTTCATGATCAATGTTCTAAAATTGTCATATGCTTCCTGGAGCTCATAGGTGTCAAATTCTCTCTATGAATCAATCAATATATATAAATAAAGGATGAACTTTTCGGAAGCATAGGGAGTTCCTCAAGATTTCAAGGCCATAGAGCGCGCCACGTAGGATTGTCACGTCATGAAATTTTATTTTTATCTTTTATAAAAATAGAGTTCTACATATATTTAAATACATAAAGGGAGTTTTGGATAGGGAGTAATTAGAGTTTCGTTTTAAATAAACAACCTAAATTATTATATTATGTAAATTGAATATAACTTTTGCTACCTAATTCAAAACATTATAATTGTTTACTATTGAAGAGTGCTTGAAATATGCTTCAAAATAAGATCCATTTACGATATAGTTTTATAACTCATGAAAATATATGTAATTAGATGAATGGTAACGCATTATTTAGTCTTTCTTTTTGATAGATAAAATAATAGTTATAAGTACAATGTACTATATGTGATTATAGCATTTTATCATAGGTCTGATTTACAGGATTAAATTTATTATCTTTCAAAACCTCAACTTTACTCAAATGAACCAAAACAATTTAGTATTGAAAAAAAATTTATTAAGGAAACTTTATTATTACAACAAAAATTAAAATCTATGGCTATAAAGTTACATATATATTAGAATTTTAGATGATGAAAAAATTAGAGTTTGATTTTAAAAAATAACCTTAGAAATCAGGATATTATAGAGAGCTCCATCTAAGCATGGCATCTCATTCTTTTTAATTTTTTTTCCAAAAAATAGTGTCCAACATATATATAAATACATATAAGGTGTTTTGGATAAGTGAAGATTACAGACTGATTTTAGATAAACAACCTAAATTATTATAATATGTAAATTGAATATAACTTTTGCTATAAATTCGCAATATTATACTTTTTTTTACCATTGGAGAGTGCTCGAAATATGGTTTGAAAGTAGTTCCATATACAATATAGTTTTACAACTTATGAAAAATTATTTATTTAGATGAACAATAACATATTATTTATTTTTTTTTTTTAAATACATATAAAAATAGCTATAAAAATAAATAGCGTATCATATGTGATAATAGCAATTATATCTTTCAAAATCATACTTTTAAAAATCGAGTTATATAAAGATAAAAAATACATATCTATAACTTTGAACCTGTAGCATACCATGGTGGCATTACATGAAGAATAAAATGAAAGTTTGTCAACAACATTACAGAGATATTATGTAATTGTCTAATTATTTTATTCCTATATTATTTAGTAAAAAACTTATATGGACTTGGTCCACACTAAGTTAGTGTGGACCTAATGCTAATTCATGTGATTTATGAAAAAAAAAAAAGGATCACTATATAAAAAAAATATATATAAAAGATGAATAGATATAAATTATGAAGTTTGACTATGAAAAAAAAAATGTTACTATGTCACAAAGTGAAAGTTTCATCATGATAAACTAATGTGAGAAAGAGTTACTATATTAAAAAATACAGTCACTATGGTAGATAAGAATCGATAAAGTGTAACTTAAAATTTGAAAAGGTTACTATATGGAACTAAAGGGTCACTATGTTAAATAAGTGGTTTTGGTCCACAATAATATTATTGTGGACCAGGTCCACGCAAGACTAACTCAATTATTTATCGTATACATAATAATTTATGTTTGTCTTTTCCATATATCTATATGTCAGATCTTATTATTTTCTTCATGAACTTAATTCTACTAAAACTAATTAGGAAATCAAGATCCGCGTTTCTAGACTATTTGAGGTCACGAATCATAAAAAAACGAGAAAGTTTGATATGATCATGATGGATGAAGAGGTATTTTTTTCTCTTAAATAGTATTTTTGATTATTAGTAGAGATTAGTTTTATATTTAATTAATTTTATTCATAATACCATCATTATGGTCTTCTTTTTTTTATAGTGCTTATGTGCCATTAAAAGTTAAAGTTGTGACTGACACTCATGTTTTACTCTATTCTTTCGTTCATGCATCTGTTAATTAAGTACCCTACTTTCGTCAAGTATCATTTGGGTATTCTTCATGTTAAAATTGTGTTAGCTATTGTTAGTCATACCAATTATAGGGATACCATTTCATAATAGACTTGGCTACAATATTCAGTTGAATATTAAAAATTATATAATTTATATATCGCAATAACAAATTTAAAAATTAGAATATAATGACAAATTATTTCTTCGCTATTTTTCTACTGCAACAATGGGGTTTAGCATGGTTTTTAAGGAAATGAAAAAATGAGTAGTTTAGCATAGAGGTACCCCTTTAATTAACAAAAGCAATGGATAAGTAAATCCTTAATAAAGTAAAACACAACTTTATGAGGTAATTTGAGTAATTAATGATGGTTTCATTAACATAAAGTAAAGACAATATTGTCAAATATAGTTGCTTATTTTACGAAAAGTGGTGTGGTCTCAATAGATGAAACTACCCAAAGTGGTGATTATTGCAATAGAAAAAGAATGGAGAAAGTATGTAAATAAAATGGTGTTGAAAAATCTCATTTCATAGCAACACAAAATCAAGAATGTTAACAAAAAATTAGCAAAAAAAATATAAAAAACAACCCGTGCAACGCACGGGCTTCAAAACTAGTATAGGATAAATTTCATGGAACTATCTTTTATAACAAATTTTTTTTAAAAAACTACCTTATAATTTTTTTTTTCAAAAAACTATCTTATAAAACAAAACTCATTTCAAACGACCACCAATTGACGACATCCGTTAATTTTGACCGTTAACCCCTCCTTTGACCATCACATGATGGTCACGTGAGTTCATTAAACTAACAAAAACTAAATTTCAAAGCTAAAATAATCCAATACAAATCTAAGATCATGACTCACGTGAGTTTTAATGAACTCACGTGACCAACATGTGATGGTCAAAGGAGCGGTTAACGGTCAAAATTAACGGATGTTGTCAATTGGTGGTCGTTTGAAACGGTTTTTGTTTTATAAGGTAGTTTTTTGAAAAAAAAAAATTATAAGGTAGTTTTTTAAAAAAAAATTATTATAAAAGGTAGTTCCATGAAATTTATCCATGAATATATAATTATTTGAGATAAGCTTATCCATTTGTAATACCAAGCATATAGTGTTCGGAAGTGTGATATGATTTGCATACTGAAAAGTATTATTATTTGTTGTTTTAGGAACGCTAAAGTAGGCCGCAGATGTTCTAGAAATAATCGGCATCTGAATTACATGTTCATTGAATTTTAAGAACCTTCCCGTATTACTGTTACACAACTGGAAAGATGCTCGTACTTCGAAGTACTCAATACCGCAGATCTAGATCACATCAGGCCGCAGCACAGCATGATCCAACAAAATAAACAAATCACGGCAGGACATGATACAATTATGTGCAGCTAAGTTGTAGGACTAGCAGGGGCTCATTTTTTTGGATGAAAAGCACAAAATGACACAAGGCACGAACTTTGGGACGATACATTCTGCCACGACGAACCCATCGCCCCTGCCTGGGCCTTAGTTTGGGTCTGGCCAGCCTGATGCAAGGCCAGTGCCAACTTAACTCAAGTCAAAGTATAAAAAACGCCTCGCCTTTGGCAATACTTTTAACTCGGAAGTCAGATGGCTTAAATAGTTACATATCATACTCTTGTTTTTCATCAGCAAAATTGCATCCACTAATACAAACAGGACAAAAAAAAAGGGTGACCTGAGTGGAGTGTCGAAGAAGGATTTTCAAAGCACAGCCACTTCTAGCTAATAAATGACCATCCATCACGCTGTATTCTAGACCAGTATATGTTCACGATTTCATGGCAGTCTGAAAGGGCACTGCAGTCAGTTCAAAGTCCCAAGACTTCTTGAGAAGTATGTTCTGTGACAAGTCAGCCACTTTTCAAGCTTAACGACAACAGTCCTGAAACAAGTCACAGCACAAAAAGGGTTCACAATTACCCTCTAAAAAAGGGACACCTCCATCTGCCGCCTCCATCCCAAAGTCAGCTCCTTCTTCCATCTCCGGCTGCATCTCCAGAATTTCACGGTAAGCCTCCTCCTGTGGTGCTGAGCCAAATTGAAAATAATTCTGTGGTAGTGAAAATATGATGTAGAATCAATAACCAAAATTGTATGGCACACTTGATTTACCAGCCACATTTCTTGTTAAGCACCTTCAACAGTCAAGCTTGTTGAAGCTCTTTATTTTCCAGTATCATGAACTGGTGCTACCAAGGATAATGGCAAATATGGGAGAGTAAAAGCTGTATTATGTAACACTTGGAGTACTACTATCATCAGCCAGCGATTACAGAGTAGAGAGAGCCCAGGAAAAGAGAGACTTATAATAATACTAGAATAAACTACTTTTCATCAGCCAGTGATTGAAAACTGGCAAGTACTGAGTAGAAAGAGCCAAGGAAATATAAGACAGAAGAAAATGGGGCAAACAATAAGGGATGGAGGGAGTATTAGTGAGGATATAAATGAAAGTTCACCAAATAAAACCACAAGGGATTTATGCGAATTTCTAGAGGATTCTCCTCTAATTATTACTTGGCAGATCTAATCAAATGCATGTGAAGGAAAGGAAAGTAAAATTCCTTCAATCCTTTCTATCCATGATCCCACGACTTCATCTCTCATTTCCAAGCATGATACGCGAGATGGGTTATGTAGCTAAAGCAGAGTCTAAATTAACCCAGACCTAGTTTTATTGCAAAGGATCCCATGATAGCAAGATCATGCAACATCATACCAGATGTGAAAAAGAAGACATATACTTACATAAGCATCATACCTATCATATAATAAACTCAATTTTGTTCTGAGCTCTCCGCATTCTGCAACAATTGACTCTTTTTGGGACTTTGGTACCAGAAATACATCATAATAAACACCCTCAAAAGCCCTCCATTTGCAAAATGAGGAATAAAGAAGCGGCCCCAATATGGGTAGTATGGCCCAGGCACCTTCAGAAGAATAAGAAAAACAGCAATTGCGATCATATGCCAAGGAACGTCACCATCCTGATGATCCAATATTGAAATGGTTAGAGACAAACGTATAGAGCATATTATTCAAGATCAAACTATAAAGAAAAAAGTTCCCCATGTATAGACCTTGATAAGAGGAGATACTTCTTGCGCTGTCTCTTTCAAGATCCCAGCAACAGCAAACCCAAGAACCAATGGAACAGGAACAAAAAATAGTTTTCTTTCATGTGCACAGTATGACATCTCACTCAGGGAAGTAACAGCCAGAACAGGTGCACTTAGGTATTTGATGACAGCAATTACAACATCAAGAATACGTTGGATGAAATTATCAAGCACTCTGTTCCAAGGGAAGCTCTTGATTGGTTTAGGAAGGCCATTCCAAAATTCTCTGCCTTTATCTAGCATCTGGTCCATATTCAATTTCCCATGATCATCAGAATGTCCATCTGCCATGCTTACAGAGCATGAGAAACTTGGCCTAGAATTCTGTACTGCAGAACCCGCTTTATAAGTTAGAATGTTGCTTCTTCCACTTAAATGATGTGAAATACCCTGACAAAAGGAAAAGATCTTTCACTTAAGTATGAAGGTTAAGAGATTTTCAGAAGAGCTGAAGAAATCAGAGGTTGCTGACCCCACATAAACAAAAATGTTATGAGATCTTCTCCACTATGCTAAGCAATGCTTTCCTTAAATGGAGTAAATCCCTTTCTTTGGTTCAGATCTTGAACTAACTTTCCCTAATCCCCTTTGTAACTATTTGGCTCATGAAAGGTGAATTTTCTACACTGTGTAAAGCAAACTAAAACTTAAAAAGAAATAAATACACACATGTTTCACCTTCTCTTATTTCAAACACGGTAAACATGTTCACCCACTTTTATACACAATTATAACAGCATTTTCAAGACTTCCACACATTAACATTAGCATTCACTCAAGGGTTATCCTCGAAATAAGCAATAGCCAAAACAAGATACCTGGAGCTAAAATTTCTTTACCCTCCTTAGGAAGGGAGGAGGAACACAAATAGGGGATGAAATACGAGCAACTTACTAGCTTACAAGAAGGCGGATGGAGGAAGGATGAGGAGTAGGACAGCACCATAGCTGATGACATTGCTTCTTTCTCTCTCTAAAAGCTTTGACAAAATTGTCACAAATATACTTCAGCTGACACAATTACAGAAGATAAAATTTTAGATTCTAGAATCTTAGAAAATCAGACCATAATATCAAAAGACTCAAAATGAAAGAAAATAAGACCAGGAAGACAAAAGCTATTGAATCCATGTTAGAGCTTAAGTGGATCCATTTGCATGTGTACAGGGCTACAGGCAACTCAAAACATCAAAATACTAAAAAAATCTCCACAAGCATAACATCCTTCATTCTATTATGGGCTTGAGTCTTGACAGATATTGAACCTAATTCTGTCTTCCTCTCTTTAATGCTTACTTGTAGCCGTTTTCCACTTGCAAAATTGCAAATACCTACAAAGGGCTTCCACAGGGTTGACTAACATCAACAGGGCTATCACTCTTCTAATTAGGTCCTGTAGTTCACTATTGTACCCCTTATCTTATGTTGCTCCTATAATTTTTAGTCAGTAAACTTGTAAGTCATTCTACTAGCACAATTATTGGAACCTCATATGAGGGTGTGTGATTACGTTCCCATAGAATGTAAAGTGCTGATAAACTTGCAGTGTTATAACTTATATGAAGCCATTTTCTTAATTTGCAGCAGCTAGTCAAAGCAAATCTTACTGGCTCTGCCAAGCTAGTTACCCCCTGTGAAGCCAAAAATTATAAAAAACCTTTCCCTTCTCAATTAAAATTTTACCTTGAGTTCACCTTGTAATGATCCAACTTACTTTTCTATTTTAATTTTTCCCCTCTAACCGAATAGTTAACCATTTGATGTCAACATCTACCCCTTGCTATGTCTCTAGGTCATTCAGATTACCCCCAGAATCATGCGTTATATACAAGGACATGTCGTCCATTTAAATGATAGAACCAATGACTACTACAATGCCTTTGACGAAAACTTTGCACCTTAGTTGTAGTAGTTAACAGAATTGGGTATGATCTGATGCACATAGTAAACTGGGAATCGGCTCACCAATTCACCCACGGAGCCAAAAATGCAAAAATCTTACAGCTACTAGAGCTTTTGACTACAACCTTAAAAATCCATGACGTGAGGTGTGCCAGATAGCTTTGTTCAAGACAACATTATGACAGACCAGAGGTTGCACCACAAGTCTACATCAGCATAAGGGTATTAATTCAAATCAAAACAGATGAGTAAAGTGAAAACAAGTTGACAAGTCTAAAATAAAGGGCGGGTCTTTCTAATCGATTTGCATGCATAGAACATCAATGACTTATAGGTCCCAGAGAAGGATTTTAGTTCCTTAAATGCTTAGACGCTTAAACGCTATGCATGAGATCAGTAGCTACAAGCTAGTAATTCTATTCAAAATTTCAAACATATAGGTGCTGGTAGTTGCACCAATGTTCTAATCTAGTAATCCAAACCAAAAGTAATCAAATTCTAGAAGAAGTTTGCTTATGAAGTTCTAAAATAAGGTTCTTTTGGAATGGTAGCTATAAAGTGAGAAGATTCCTCCAGTAGCTTCAGATTGTGTAGCTCAGTTAATTTGTAGTGGGTTAAAGATCATGGTGATCTTGCCATCTTGGCCTAGAATGAATCCATCCGTTGCAAGTTGATCTAGATATTATTATATCAAGGTAGCAATTTTATTTCAGCTTCTTGGTGTCTTATGTTTTATCTGAGATAAATTTCAACATAGAATGTGTGTGCTAGCATCACCTGCCATGGCTTTTTGAAATGCTTATTTAAAACCAGGGATTTACTTAACCAGCAAGCAGAGAGAATTTATGCTGTTGACATGCTATATAGCAGTGTGAAAAGTGGAAAACTCAAGTTTACCAATGCTTATCAGCCATTCACTAATTACATGCTAGAATTAATGTGGTTAGGTGGCATAGAGTGGCGTGGACCTCTATGAATAGAATAGGACATACATTATAATTCTTTATGTAGGCCAGAATTGCTACAATTGATACTCTTAGATGAAGAGATACACACATCTACAATTGATATCCTCAAAAAAAGGCAAGTCTTCTTCAGATTGTGAACTTCAAAGAAATATTTGAACAAAAGTATCAAATCTGACAGGTTCTAATCCTACACGTTAGACTCTTTTTCATGACATCAAATGATACAGGCATCAGTATCTTAAAGAACTCAATTGTGCCGCCAATGAACGTGCATTACATAATACAGACGAACTGAAAGCTCTAAGTTCTAACTACTACATTGTCTACATACTGAATAGCAAATGTATAAGCTTATTACTGGAACTATAAAAGCAATTAATTACAAGGATAAATCAGAAGGCACAGAAATGAAGCTAGAACCAATTTCAACAAAAAGTTAGACAAACTATCAATGTGCAATTATATTATACACCCGGGTAAACCATACAGCCAAAAGTTTTTTCTTAAGCTCATATCTTATTTTAGCTGAAATTGAGGAATGAGCTGAAACAATACATTTCGGTGTACGATATACCCGGGTGTACGGCATAGGCTTTGCTATCAATGTGACTTCTATTAGTAGAGGAAAACATTTCAGAATCAAACAAACATATCAATCAGTGGCGTATCTAAACTGAACCCCCAAAATCTGTTTTTTTATATATTTGAGCTCGCATACTAGTGAATAAAATTGAAAAATTCATACTCGAATATTTAATGATAAACTACAAACTATAAATCTTATAAACTCACAATGCATAGTAAAATTAGTCCTAACGAACCTTCAATTTCTTTCCTCGAAGAGTAACTTGAATTGATGCTGGAAATCGAACTTTTCAGATAGAAAGAAAACTGGAATGAAATTTTTTATCTGTAATGTGTAGAGAGAGATGGAATCTCCCTTGTAATCGCAGAAACTTCTACGGATTGGAATTTGGAGAGTTAGGGTTACAAACTTCTTCTTTTCTCTGTTTCTTCTTTTTCTCTATCCCTTCCCTCAAATGAAAATTTAAAGTTTTCTTCTTCTTTTTTTTATGGCAAAAAATTTAAAGCTTCCAATGAAATTTTAATCTTAACAATTTCCTAAGTTATTTTGTCGAACATATAAGATAGATGTTAACTAGTTGTTGGCTCAGACAATACCCCGAATTATTATATTTACTAACGGGTGAGATCAGATTTTACTTCACTATAAAATAATCCTCAAACATTACATTTTGTGATAATTGCATAAGTGTAATATATTAACTTGAACCAATTAGTCATCTTCCCGTATTAAGAAAAATAGCATCCTAATTTTGTGGGACAATCACCAAACTAAAACCTTTATTCAATTATTTTTTGTTAAAGCAAAATTAAAACTTTTTTTTACATGCAAATTAAAACCTTTCAACAACAAAGAAATGATAATAAGTTAATTTGATACGCACTTGTAGAATTGTAGTTAAAAAGCGCATATAGCGCTTAGAATGTATCCATTTTTTGTTATTGATCTAGCAAATACAGTCAAATTTTTTAAGTAGATGTGATGATGAAGGTTAACATACGATTGATAGTCATTTGAAAAGAACAATAATCATGCAATAGATCAAAGGATTCATCTTACTTTCAAACAAAAGTTCATCATAAATTTATTTTATTGAAATTACTTGGTTTTGTCCCTTCAAAAAAAATTTACTTGCTTTTTGTATTTTAAGATATGAAATTGTCATTTTGGAATAATGAGATGTAATTGTGAGTTTTCTATTTGTTTACCAGTTATTGAATTCAATAATTATGGGGTTGTATGTTACCTAGAGCTGATCAACTCCAGCCCGGCCCGGTTTTTGGGCGAGCTTGGGCAGTTTTTTTTGGCCCGGCCCGGTTTTTTTTCTTTTCCCGGCGGGCTTTGGACAAGCCAAAAAAGAGGTTTTAGTCTAATTTTTTAGCCCGGCCCGTTTTGGCCCGAAAAAGCCCGCTCGACCCGGCCCGAAATAACGGGCTTTGGGCACAGTTTTTTGCCCGGATTTGGGCCCGGTCCGGTCAATGGGCAATTTTTTTTTAGCTCGGCCCGGCCCGATCCATGATCACCTCTAATGTTACCTTGTCTTTAATTACTTTTATTTTACCACAAATACCAATATAAGATTGTACATTAGTTGGTTAGAGTCTTTTGTATTTTAAATGATAGGTTAAGGGTTCGAGCTTTCCACACACACATTTTAACTGTTTACTTTGTGTCATTTGTTTGGAGGGCGAGTACATGTGGCAACGTACATGACAATTTTTTTTGCCTTGAGTTATATATATACTAGCCTTCTATGCACGCGACTCGTGCGTCGATTGTTTGGGTCTGTTCTTAAATTTCATCTAAATATAATTTTAAAAGTGTCATTTATAATCGTTATAGTACAAACTAATATAATTTATAAAGTATTTAGAAATTCTGATGAACATTTAGATTAAAGTCTTATAGTCAAATTAAATTTGTGAAATTTTTTTTTAGTAACTATTTTCTCATTATATCAAGTTACTTTGTTAATGCTTATTTAGTTTATTATTGAAATTTTAAGGGAACACCAATACACACCATGACCCCATCTTAAAATTAAGAAAGGATATAAATTTAGAAAATTTGAATGTGCAATTATATATTTAGCTAAGGACAAAAAAGACTTTTCATAGGGGGACACCATAGCTCCCCTTTGGCTTATATATATATATATATATATATATATATATATATATATATATATATATATATATATATATATATATATATATATATATATATATATATATATATATATATATATATACCATTAACACAAAATAATATTTTTTAACACCATGAAAAGACTATAATGCCCCATCATTACTTTGTTTTAGAATAAATCACATTAATTTATTATGGTGCATGCTTATTACTTGGCTCCCCTAGGTATTATTTCATAGGGAGTGGTGTCCACCTAAAAAGACTATAATGCCCCATCATTACTTTGTTTCAGAATAAATCACATTAATTTCAATTAATACTAAATATGTCAATTAATGCTAATGTCAAAGTGAGTTACAAAAGAAAATTTTCCATATGAAAAAAAAGGAAATTTAGCACCTTTTTGTATACTTAAATTTCAATCATAATTGAAAGAACATACATATGGAATTTTATGTCATTAATCAAGGACACTCATCTCTACATGTATCACACATCAAACAACGATCAAATACTTTCAACTCAAGTTACTATGTTAAGAACAAGAAAATATTAGAAAATATTTTATAATTGTTATTGTACACTTTTATGTGCTTGATTGGGTTGAAGTTAATTACTTAATAAAATATTAGATTTTTTTATAGAGAAATTAGAACGTCGAAATTTCGATTAATTACCTGATAATAACTTAACCAAAACAATAAGACAACTATTTTTCATATTATAATTTATAGCAAATAACTCATAAATCACATAGTTTCAAGCAAATTATCTCTAACAAACTCAATTCATTATTTTTATGAATTTTAAAAAATCCACCGAACATATGAAATTATTTGTACAAACACATTTAATAAGTAAATTAATATTGATTTCGATCATAACACGAAGCACGCATCGTGTGCACATATGGCTAGCCTTATATAATATCATATTGTGTTAACATATGGCTAGCCTTATATAAGGCTAGCGTACCCCTTCACCATATAGCCTCGTATGCACGCGATGCGTGCGACAACATATTAGTATTAAAACTGATATTCGGAATCGTAAAAAACACGAAGCACGCATCGCGTGCACATATGGCTAGCCCTATATAATATCATTTTGTGTTAACATATGGCTAGCCTTATATAAGGCTAGCGTACCCCTTCACCATATAGCCTCGTATGCACGCGATGCGTGCGGCAACATATTAGTATAAAAACTGATATTCGGAATCGTAAAAAATATTAATATTAATGCGAAAAATAAACATGTACTTCGTACTTACAATTTATATTTACAAAATATAGGATTGAAAATGAAGATAAGAGAAGTTGGTCTATGCTTAATTTTTCTCATCGGGTTTTACTATTTCGCTTAAATAACATCTTGACTCCGACAATTATGAAATCGAAAAATACAAAGATGAGTTACACTTTTTTTTTCTCGTAAATTTTATGAATTTTTAATTTATGTTCTTTGTAATTGTTATTGAATATGTAGGTAAAAGAAAACTTTGTATTTTTGGCTCTACAATTGTTGGAAAATTTCTTTATTATGTTAGTTTCCTCATCGTATGTAATCTTTTAATGGCAATCTTAAAATTTTTTATGTTAGTTTGCTCTTTTTACAACTTTCCTTATTATGCATAATTGTAATTCAGGAAATGAATGATAAATATTGAATAAGTTTTTTTATGTTTCAAATTAGGGGTATATAAGTCTTTTCATAAGGGGACACCATAGCTCTCCCCTTGGCTTATATATATAGGGTTGGGTTCTAATGAGAATCCTCTAATGGTGAGAACCGTGAGAACTACTAAAAATAAGCAAAAAATTCGTAAAATGAGCAAAAAATAAAAAATGAGCAAAAGCATAAAATGAGTAGAAAACATTAAGTGAACAAAAACATAATAAAATGAGCGAAAATGTAAAATGAGAAAAACGTAAAATGAGCATAAAAAAGCTAAATGAGAAAAAACGTAAAATGACGAAAACGTAAAATGAGCTAAAACGTTGCGAAATGAGCATAAAAATGTTAAATGAGCAAAAACATAAAATAAGCCAAACATAAAATGAGCAAAAAATGTTGTGAAAGCAGCAAAAAACTTTGTAAAAAGATGAAAAATGAGTGGTTCTCACAGTTCTCACCATAAGGGTGGTTCTCATATGAACCTAAACCTATATATATATATATATATATATATATATATATATATATATATATATATATATATATATACACTTCCTCCATTCTGTTTTAAATGAAACGTAGGGCCTTGACACGAGGATTTAGAAGAGGAGAGAGAAAAAAAGGGATCCATGTGATGAAGAGAGAGATAGAGAGAAGTGAATACCAAATAAGGTAACGTAATACCAAAATTTATTTTTTCTAATATTTTTTTTGGAGTTACATCACTTTTTCATTAAAGTTACATCACTTGTTCATTAGAGTTATAGCGCGTAAAATCCATTCTCATTTCTCATGTAAGTATGCATTCTCATATGAACTCACTTCTATATATATATATATATTAACAAAAAAATTTGCTAGGTTCTTCAAATGGTACTAATTGTTTTGCGAGATGACCCAAGTAAATTTTTAACATGTTAAGCCACTAAATGAAGAAAAAAAAATTGATGCTACCCAATTAGCCTTGAGAGTACTATGGCCATGTTTGGCTATTAGCGGATAGTTGTTAGCTGATAGTTGATTGTATTAGATATAGTTGAAAGCTGATTGTATAGCTGATTTGACTACCTAATTGTATTAGCTTATTTGACTACCTAATTGTATTAGCTGCTTGTATAAAGGTAATTGGTAAGTAGCTGATAGCTGATTACTACATGATTGTGTAAAATGACTAATAAGGACATGGGCACAATCCATTATTGTACTTTCTATTGGGGATGTTTGATTGAGAGAATTTTGGGGTAAAAACAGAGGTTTGAGATGAATATAGTCCAAACCTCGAATGAGAATGTTTGATTGAGAGAGAATTGAAAGACAGGTTTGAACCCAAATGACTAATTTTGATAAAGTTACTAGTAGGAGCTTTTTTCGAAGAGAGGATTGTGAATTTAGTTGTGTAATGACTAATTTACTACCTTTTACCAAAAAAAACCTCACCAATAAATTATTCCAATATCCTTATTAGTCATTTCACTTAATATAATATCAATCAACTAACAGCTCTCTACCAAACACTTTTACATAAACAACTAGTCAAACCAGCTAATACAATTAGCTAACCGCTAACAACTAATTCAAATCGTTGATACATCCAATCGAACAGTAACTCAACCTAGAAATAATGAAATAAACCCAGAAAATCATCTGAATGCTCCGATTGCAACAACAATGGTGAATGGAGCTATGAAGAAATGGAAGTCTTTTACATCTCAGAGTCGAATGTCTGATAAAGGTATGGGACTTAAATTCTTTGCTCCTGAATTGTTGGATGGTAAACCCATTGCTAAGTTAGACAAGTCTGAAGTGTCTAAACTTAGTGAAATCTGGATTAATTCGATTATTGTGTATGTTGTGGGGCAAAACCCTACATTATCAACCATGATTTCGTATGTTAAAGCTCAATGGAACTTAATGTCTGAACCTAAAATCTTCAAACATGAAGAGGGCTACTTTGTAGTCAAGCTGGAAAATGGGGAAGATAGGGATGCCGCATTCTGTTTGTTGGTCCACACATGTTCTTTGGGAAACCAATGATAGTGAAGCAATGGTCGCCAAGTTTTAATTTCCATAAAGAAGTTCTGAAGATTATCCCCCATTTGGGTGAAATTCCCTAACCTTCCACTTCACTGCTGGAGTGGTGATTCCCTCAGTACGATTCCTCCTAGGAGTCCCAATATATGTTGATGAATGCACTTCTAATGCACTTAGGGTCTCTTTTGCCAGAGTGTTGATAGAAATGGATGTAACTAAGGATATTCCTAAGGAAATCCTTATTGTGGAGCCAAATGGTACTACTTTCACTCAAAAGATCATTTATGATTGGTTGCCACCTATTGTGCTAAATGCCTGATGGTGGGACATAGTTGTGATAATAATGCTGGTGATCCTGCAGTGCTAGTAGATGCTGGGATAACTGGTAATCCTAATATTGTAGTAGATCTAAGTAGTGATGTGACTCCAGTTACTACTCCTAATGGTGCTGTTTAGAATGCTTCTCATATTCAGCTTCCTGATGATGAGGGAGCTTGGAAAGTGGTTACTAGGAAATCCAAGGATAAAGGGAAACAAATAGCCTTTCAAAATGCTAGGGCTGTTATTTTTCATCATAGTGGTCAAAGCTCAGGTATGCCTGGGAGTGCTAAGGGACCAAACCCTTATTTGTCTTGATGTTGTTGACAGCCTGGAATGTGAGAGGTCTTTATTGACCCTCTCAAGCAAATAGAAGTCAAGTACTTCTTTAATAAAAAGGGGTTAATCTTTGTGCACTTTTTGAAACTATAGTGAGGAGAAACAATGTGCTAAAAGCCAGGAAACAGTTTGGGATGGCTTGGCAATGGGAAGACAATAATGATCAATCTCCTAGGGAAAGAATTTGGATAGGATGGAAACCATGTGAAATAAAGACTCAAGTAATTTCTAAATTTGAGCAAGTTATAATAGTCATGGATGTAGAGAATGTGTCTGGCAATATACAATTTTGCTTGGCTCATGTGTATGGGCTTCATTCAATCCAAGATAGGAAAGCTCATTGGTAAGAATTGTTGCGGACACCAGAGGATTGTGTTAAGCCATTACTTATTATTGGTGACTTTAATGCAATTTCCCAAGCTCAGGACAGGGTAAATGGAGCTCCTGTTACAGAGGCTGAAACTCAAGATTTGACTGACTTCATTATGGAGGGGCAGATTATGGAAGCTCCTTGTAATGGCCTCTTTTATTCATGGAGTAATAAAAGCATTGGAGTTGATAGAGTGTCCAAAGCAGGATTGACAAAGCTTATGTTAATGACACGTGGAGTATGAGATTTCCCGAGATTACGGTGCAATATTTACCTAGTGGTGTGTCGATCACACTCCACTTCGGTGGACTTGGATATGACCGATAGAGGTGGTGGTAGACCATTTAAGTTTCACAATATTAAGGTCGAGCATACAAGATTTCTTGACATTATTGTTAGTACGACTTGACATTCGGTTGATGGTCATTTTAAAATGCGAGACTTTGGGCAAAAATGAAAGCGATCAAAAGAGTCATTAAACAGCTTCATAACACTGAATACTCTAAAGCTTCTTTAAAAGCTGAAGAATACAGGCAAAAGCTTGCTGAAATTCAGGCTATGCATGATATCACTCAAAATTCAGAGCTTCAGACTGAAGAGAGATCTTGCTATAATTAACTCAGGCACTGGACAAGAGTTGATGATAGCATTTTGAAGCAGAAATCCGGGATTAACTGGATATCTATGAGTGACACTAATTCCAAACTCTTCTTTACTTGTGGCTAAAGTAAGGAAAGCGAGGAATAATAGTATTACTCGCTCCAAAATGATCAAGGAGAGATGTTGAATTCTCCGATGCGGTGCGGGATGAAATTGGTTAGATTTTACAAAAATCTTCTTGGAACTGTGCTTAATTTATTTCCTCTATTGACCTGGTGACTGTGAGATCAGGGCCAAGGCTTAGTCAAGAGGCCTTCTCTATGTTGATTCAGCTTATTACTACTCAGGATATTGATGGAGCTTTGAAGAATATTGATGATTCCAAAGCACCTGGAGTAGATGGGTTAAACTCTTCTTTCTTTAAAAAGAGTTGGAGTGTTATTAAAGAAGAGGTTTATGCTGCTGTGATGGATTTCTTTGATAAAGCTTTTCCTCCTAAGCCTCTGAATTCAACTTTTATTACACTCATTCCCAAAGTAGATAATGCTATTCATGCTAAAGAGTTCAGGCGAATAGCATGTTGCAGAGTTATCTACAAAATTATCTCTAAGATAATTACCAAAAGGCTTCGAGGTGTCATAAATGAAGTTGTTCATGACTCTCGGGCGGCTTTATGCTTGATAGACATATTTCGAACAACATCTTGCTTGCCACTTGAATTGATAAGGGGTTATACTAGGAAAGGTATGTCTCCCTAGATGTGTCATCAAGGTTGACATTAAAAAAGCCTATGACTCTGTTGAATGGCCCTTCTTACGTAGTATGTTGTGTGAACTTGGCTTCCCTAGTAATTTCATAGACTGGATCATGGCTTGTGTGCAAAGTGTTTCTTACTCTATCTTAGTTAATGGCAAGCTTGCTGCCCCTTTTAATGCTAAGAAAGGCTTGAGGCAAGGGGACCCTCTTTCCCCCTTTTTATTTGCCTTAAGTATGGAATACTTGAGTAGGTGTTTGGGAGAGCTGAAAAACAATCCAGATTTCAATTTTCACCCAAAGTGTGAAAGATTGCACCTTACTCACTTGATGTTTGCTGATGATCTGCTTCTATTCTCTAGAGTATATCACGGCTCGATTACTAAAGTTATGCGGAGCTTTCGGAAATTTTCAGCAGCTTCTGGTCTTCAGGCTAGTCCCGAGAAGAGTAGCATCTATCTAGCGAGGGTTAATGAAGAAGAAGCTCCTGGTTTGGCTGATGCTTGTAATATGAACATTGGTACCCTTCCCTTTAAATACTTAGGGATACCTTTGAGCTCAAAAAAACTGAATTTTACCCAGTGTAAGCCTTTGATTGACAAAATTACTTCTAGAGCTCAGGGTTGGGTTGCTAAGCTCCTTTCCTATGCTGGGAGACTTCAGCTTGTTAGGAGTGTCCTAAGTAGTATGCATAACTACTGGGGTCATATATTCCCATTACCTAAAAAGGTCATTAAAGCAGTTGAAGGTATTTGTAGAAAGTTTCTTTGGACTGGCAAAACAATTGAGTCCAAAAAAGCTCCAGTTGCCTGGACTAATTTTTATGATCCTAAATCTTGTGGTGGTTGGAACTTGGTGAATATAGATATTTGGAATAAAGCAGCTATTTTGAAGCTTCTTTGGGCCATTGCTTTAAAAACTGATAGGTTATGGGTGAAATGGGTTAATGCCTATTACATTAAAAGGGCTTGATTTTACAACTGTGGCTATTATTGCCAATTCCTCTTGGCTGTTGAGGAAGATTATAGACAACAGAGTTTTGTTGCATGATATTGGAGGATGGGATGCCATTATTATTGATGGGAAATTCAGCATTAAGAAAGATTATAATATCCTCAAGGGTGATTCTCAAAGGGTAGCTTGGAAGAGACTGATTTGCAACAATCAGGCCACTCCTAAAAGTAAATTTGTGCTTTGGATGGCTTTACATACCACTGATAGGCTAAGTAGGTGGAATATACCTTGTAGGAGAGAATGCAGCTTATCTGAGGTTGCTGATAAGTCAACACAGCACTTGTTCTTTGCTTGCTCCTATGCAGCTGATGTTTGGAAGAAAGTTTGTCATATCATCCACTTCTCTAGGCAAGGTATGGATTTTGACAATGAGAGTCGAATTGCAATTGCTAAAGCTCGAGGTAGCAGTAGGTTTGCTATGCTTTATACCATGTGCTTTACTGAGACTGTCTATGCTATATGGAAGCAACGAAACAACAAAATTTTAATGGGAGAGTTGCTCCTAGCTAGTCTTCAGGTTGTTAAAGATATAATCTTCCATGTTGCTTGTAATTGTAAAGAGGATTATAGGAAAGCTATGCTGTATTGATTATCTTTGATTTTGTTGTAGCTTGCCTGTGTGCAGCTTCTTTTATGATTTTCCTTCTTGTTGAGCCTGTTCAACAATAGGCTTGTTTGTGGTGCTTGGTTGTTTCTCCCTTACCATTGTTTTTTTGGTAGCCAATAAAAATTTTGAATTGCCAAAAAAAAAAATTCAAATAGCTAACCGCTAACAACTAACCTCTAATTGCCAAACAGGGTCATTGTTTATAAATGTAATTTTCAAGAACTTTAGGACATAAATATAATTTGGCCCACTCATTTCCATATCTCTAATGTCAAAAAGTTCCTCCCTCAACCTTTTCAAAAGAGTTTTTTGGGCCCAATCAACTAATTGAAACCTTTCTTTACAAAAAACTCAAATTAGTGGATTGACTAGTCAAATCATCTATGAGTTCAAACCTCTAACTTTACCCCAAACCACTCTTTACCAAACAAGGTCGTCTATGTATTAGTAAATAGTATCATAAAAAAATTTCCATACACTTATCTCTTCCTATTGGAATATCAATTCCACGTAAATATAGCAAAATATAGCAACTGTATAATTTATTATTGACTGTATCAATTTAGCTTTAATTAGTTTATTTGTTTCCTTTTATTAGGCTGATAGTTAGGAGCTAATTAAGGTAGAATGATAGAGTTGGTTTATATAAACCACTTTGTATTATGTAACTGGGATGTATGAGAAAATCTTTCCAACTTATTGCTCTTGACATTATTAGCTTTTCATATGGTATCAGAGCAATCGAAAACTTAATCATTTTTTTTTTTTTTTACACAATTAACACATAATGACTGGAGAAGGGAAGGACGATAAATCGAAGGGCACCGGTCCAAAGACCATCCCCTGTCATCTCGCCACTTTACCTTCATCCTCGCCGAAAAATCCGAATCTTCCGTCACGCAAATCGTTTTCAATGGCAATAATTACGAATTGTGGGCTGACGCGGTTAAGAACGGGTTAGATACAAAGAACAAATTGGCTTTTCTCGAGGGGAAAGTCGAACAACCAGAACTCGATGGAGACGACGAGACCATCGAAACCGTTGCTTGGAGACAGTGTAATGCAATGTAAAAGCATGGTTGCGAAATGTGATTGATGAAAAATTACACCCAAGCATCACGTTCTCGCAATCTGTGCCGGAGATATGGGAGGAGTTACGTGCTCGTTATTCGGCTGGAAATGCGCCACGGGTTCACCAATTGAAGGGTGACCTAAATGAATGCAAACAGGGCAGTGATATTGTCACCGAGTATTACACTCGATTGAAATCGATTTGGGATGAATTAAACAATTATAGCAAGATTAAAAATTGCACTTGTGGAGCCGCTGTTTCGATAGCCAAAGAACGAGAAGAAGAGAAGGTGCATCAATTCCTTATGGGATTGGACTCGAAACTGTATGGTACTGTGAGAACCAATTTACTGATGGACGAGCCTATCGTTGCCCCTAAATCGAGCCTATGCTATTGTCCTTCGCGAGGAGAAGCATGCGTCCATAACCAAAGTTAAGGACGACAAGGCGAGAGTGGCAATGGCGATCCGAGGTGGTGGAAGTTATGGCCGAAGTTGGGCTCCTAAAGGAGAAAACGATGAATCCGACACGCCTCCTCAATGCACTTATTGTGGTAAATATTACCATACTGAAGATAATTGTTATTCTAAACACGGCTTTGATGCAGTTCGGGGCCGCGATAGAGGCAGGGGACGACGAGGTAGCACCAGTCGTGGCGGTCGAGGTAGAGGCAGGAGCCGCACTCAAGACCAGCACCACGCAAATGCAGTGGGATCTTCGAATTCGAAGGATACAGATACCACGCAACAGCAGAATTTCTCTTTTACAAATGATGAAATTGCACGATTGAAAGTTTTGCTAAAAGACAGTCCCGATAGTGATAAACTAAAAGGTATGAAATTAACCGTCAATGTTGAATGGATGATTGACAGTGGGTGTTCTCACCATATGACAGGAAAGCAAGAATTACTGGTAAACACTTGGGTCGATAGCAATTACTCATCCATTAGTTTACCGGATGGCAGACAAGTTGAGGCACGGATACATGGCGAAATCCGCTTGAGTGATGGTTTCATATTACGAGATGTCCTATTTGTTCCTACCCTTAATTGCGATTTAATTTCCGTTAAACAATTAATTAGTGAAAATAATTGCATTGTGGTTTTTCACTCGGATTTTTGTGAAATACAGGACCGGAATTTGAAGACGACGATTGGACGCGGTGAGCATCGACATGGGGTGTATTACTTTCAGTCAAAACAGGACGAGATTGTTGCACAAACTCGTGTTACAAAGGAAGCCTACTTATGGCATAAGAGGCTTGGGCATCCGTCGAAGAGTATTTTCTCTCAATTTTCTGCTTTAATTGGTAGTAATAATTTACATTGGACACCGGATACAGTTTGCGATTCTTGTTGTAGGGCGAAACAATCCCGTACTCCTTTTCAATTGAATAATAAACGTTGTGATTTTTTATTCGGTTTAATACATTGTGATATATGGGGACCCTACAAAGTTGCTAGTTTGACACGGGCTCATTATTTTTTGACTATTGTTGATGATCGTAGTCGGGGAGTTTGGATTTATCTTATGAGAGAAAAAAGTGAGGCTGGTGATTATATGAAAATATTTTGCCAAATGGTCAAAACTCAATTTGAGACTTGTGTTAAAATAATCCAAAGTGACAATGGAACGGAATTGTTAGCTAGACCGATGCGAGAATATTATGAGGAAAATGGAATCATCTTTCAAACTAGTAATACTAGCACCCCTCAACAAAATGGTCGGGTAGAGAGAAAACACCGTCACATATTAGAGAAAGCTCGGGCTTTACGATTTGAGAGTAGTTTACCTTTACAATTTTGGGGGGAGTGCATACTAACAGCCGCTTATTTAATCAATCGCACCCCGTCTCCGTTATTGGAAGGGAAAACTCCATTTGAAGTTCTGTATTCCAAGAAACCGAATTATGAGAATGTTAAAATTTTTGGCTGCTTATGTTATGTGCATAATAATGATAAGAATCGTGATAAGTTTGATGAGCGTGGTAAACGATGTGTTTTTCTTGGATACCCACATAGCAAGAAGGGTTGGAAGGTGTATGATATTAAGGAAAAGCGTGTTTTTGTATCCCGTGATGTTAAATTCTATGAGAATATATTTCCTTATTCCGCTGCAAATAACCCCACATCAGATACCATTCGGGGTCATAGGGGGAGTTTGGATACAGAGATATGGGTTGATAATGAGAATGAAGTAGTAGATACGGAAGTAGCCACTGTTGAGTCTACTGCAATACCCGATACTGTGCATACTAGTAACATTGGGACTGAACATAATGCGAGTAACAGTGAGCATAGGACTGACGGCACTGACAGTAGTCATGGGACTGACAGTAGCAACTCTGTCTCGTCACAAACATAGGTCGACATGGGCAGAGGGGCTAGAACTAAATTTGAGCCATTTTGGAAAAAGGACTACTATTGCAAATCAACAAGAGTAATCACCCCCGCTCCAGATGCTTGCCGTGACTCGTCGTCGTCTTCAAGGTCAGGTACCCGATATCCACTTGCTAATTATATTTCTACTAATGGTTTTTCCGACTCCCATAAATGTTTTCTTGCTAAGATTGATGAGCATAGGGAACCCACTTCTTATCAAGAGGCTGCTAAGAATCTCAAATGGCGTGAGGCCATGCGCAAGGAGATTGATGCATTAGAAGCCAATGGGACTTGGCGGATTGAAGACTTGCCGAAAGGGAAGAAAGCTATTGGATGCAAATGGGTGTATAAAATTAAATATCATGCCAACGGAGAAATTGAAAGATACAAGGCAAGACTTGTGGCACAAGGGTTCACTCAAGTGGAAGGGATCGATTTTCATGAGACATATGCCCCAGTTGCAAAGATGACGAGTGTAAGATGCATGCTTGCTGTTGCCGTGAAAAAGGGATGGATTATTGAACAATTGGATGTCAACAATGCCTTTTTGCACGGTGATCTTGAAGAAAATGTTTATATGCGCATTCCACAAGGCTTTGAAAGAGACAAAGGTACGAAAGTTTGCAAATTAATTAAGTCCATTTATGGTTTAAAACAAGCCTCTCGTAATTGGTTTGCTAAACTTACCGTATCAATGAAGAATTACGGGTTTATTCAATCTATGGCGGATTATGCTACTTGTCCATTGACACGACGGTCTTTAAGTGGTTATTTTGTGTCCCTTGGAGGATCACCTATCTCTTGGCGTGCGAAGAAACAGGTGACGGTGGCCAAATCGACGGCTGAAGCGGAGTATAGAGCCATGGGAGCCGTCACTAGTGAATTATTATGGGTTAAATCTTTTCTTGGTTCTCTGGGTATTTTTCATACAAAGCCTATGCTCATGTATTGTGATAACCAAGCCGCGTTGCACATATCGAAGAATCCTGTGTTTCACGATCGTACGAAACACATTGAAATTGATTGTCATTTCGTCCGTCAACATTTGGTGTCCAACGAAATTTCTGCTCGGCATGTTTCTACCAAAGAGCAAACGGCGGACTTATTTACGAAGGCGCTAGGAGGAGAAGCCTTCGATCATTTGCTTTTCAAGTTGGGTCTCGGTGTTCCCCGTGCTCCAACTTGAGGGGGAGTATTGGAATATCAATTCCACGTAAATATAGCAAAATATAGCAACTATATAATTTATTATTGACTGTATCAATTTAGCTTTAATTAGTTTATTTGTTTCCTTTTATTAGGCTGATAGTTAGGAGATAATTAAGGTAGAATGATAGAGTTGGTTTATATAAACCACTTTGTATTATGTAACTGGGATGTATGAGAAAATCTTTCCAACTTATTGCTCTTGACATTATTAGCTTTTCATACTTCCTCTCTCTCTCATGTCATTCTTCTCTCTCACTAGTATGTTCTTTTGAGTTTGAAAATCAAACATTGGGTAATTGTTAATCATTGGATCAAGCTATCAATCCGATGGGATTTCAATCATGTTGTGTGGATACTTAGAGAGAAACTGCACATTGGAGTTCTTTATTCTGTGATTAATTTAAGAAAAGGGAATTTCACGCTTTAAAAGTATAATTTAACTGTTAAATACATCATATGCATATGCATCAGATCTTGTGTGCTTATGGTTTTAATCCGCTGCGTAATTACTTATAAAACCTTACACATATATGCCTCTTCCAATTAGTACTCAGGAACACTGTTTCACTACCAATTGGGACTCCACCTGTTGGTTGGCAAGATAAACTCGACTATTGCATGGCAAAATATGAGTTATGATGGATCCATCTTTAAGATATGACAAAAGGGTCCAATTTCGCATTTCTATACATTTGGGTATACTATATATATGTTACATAGGGGTATACATCTTTTGATATTCATGTCCAAATAAGGTGATACATCTGAAAGAAAAACACTGTAGATGGGATCATTATTCATTAAGGAGATAGGACTAGTGTTACTCGATTAAGAATCAGTTGTCTCCCGCATCCTGCATCCCATGACTTTACTAGTTAAACTCATTGACATCAAGGATTGTCTCTAATTGCTCATCATATCCCATTAAGGTAAACATTCTTCCGGATTAGCATAGAAGTAGTCTTCTAATTTTGGTTTTTCTGGAACTTCTAGCCTCTTTTTTGGAGTTCCCATCCGATGTCTATGAATGAGCTTCACATTATGTGACAATTCATCCCAACACAATGAACCATTTTTGTATTGATCTATTAACTTTACCAATACCTGTCTGTCTAAGCTGATAGTTTTTCTATAACCCAAATACCTGCATGTAAAATTTTATATGAATAATTATGCATCAATAATTATAAATTTAATCTCCTTATTCGAAAAAAAATAAGACATATAGTTTTAGAGGTTGAGATTTTATCACTAATATTCAATTCACTTGTGATATACTTCCTTCGTTTTTTTAATTGCAACATTGTATATAGCATTATAGCACAAGTCAAAAGAAAAAATTGGTGTATAAGGCTTTACATAAAGGGCAATAATGTAGAACTAATTAAGTTGCACGTCTCTAATACTACTCCCAAGATTTTAATTAACCAAGATAGCAAGTTAGTTAGCATTTTTAATCATTAGAATATGTAATTTGAACCAAAAGAATTTAATGGATGTACCTTCTATGCCCTTCAACAACTTTTGCCATGTTTCCACCATATGTAGCCACGAAGATATCACTCTCCAAAGACACCATGTAATCAAGGGCTGCCATTTGTGAGGAATGGTTCATGAACGGTGAAAGCTCTGAAATTTGTAGTAGAGTTTCCTTTTTCACCTGTTGTGTCATATTGACCAAAAGAGCATGCATGAAATATTAGAGCTAGCTAGATATATAGAGGTTACATCTATACTTGTATGTTCTACGAGGGTAAGATCTTCTCCTAATATCTTATTGAATGGAGAACAGGAAGATAGATAGAACGGGTATGCCTGACCCTCCCATTCCCGATCCTATGCAATTGAGTGGGATTTAGGACCTCTTCTTTTGGGCATAGTTTCAGTTCAGTTAAGTTCAGTCCAGCTCACCTCAGTTCAGTTAGTTTCCTCTTATTAGTTTAACAATGTGTTTAAGTGTAATCGTGTAAAAATGAAGTTATCTACTTCAAACAAAAAAAAGTGTAAAAATATATATAGGGGAAAAAAGATTAAGTTGTTGTTCGGAAATAAGCAATGGGTTGTTTGCTATTGATAACTTATTTACTTGTTTGACTAGTTAACAATATGGACTATTTATACTAATGATTACTCTTTCTATTCGTTTGTGTTTCTCCTACTTTGACTTTTTTTTTGTCTCTAAAAAAGATTTCAAATAAGAAGAACAAAAAAAACAGAGGGAGTAATTGATTAGTCAATTGATAGCATTAGTTCTTCATAATGATGTTCCGTAACATTACTTATTGCTATATTGTCTACATGTAAAATGATTAAGTTTTCAAGTTTGATTGAAAATCTTAGGAAATAAGCTACTCCAATTAGGTGATGTATTCTAGATGAAAAGCTAGCTTTTCAAGCAGTCACAAATCCATTTACCAAATTGTTTGGTTCATTCAGAACATCAACAAGCTAAAAGCCGATCAAATATTGCCCGAAAGTCATTTGAAAGCCATAGAATGCCCAATTGACCTTCATAATAAACATGGGAATCATAAGGTTAATATTATTGAACCACAGCTAACGGGACAATCTCAGGCTAGAAAATACTATTATCTGGACCGAATTTGGGTTGGGTCAGGTGTATGGTGTTTGGGTCGGGTCAAATTTTGATCGAGCCACTATAAATAAATAGTTTATTAAAACGTGTGGGCAAACATTGCAATCCACCACGTACACATCTTGCATTTTCGAAAGAACCAATATTGTATATTAGTGACAAGATGATATAGAATAACAATGCTTAAAGCACTAGAAAATAAAGGGAGAACTACAGAGAAAAGTAAGGAAAACTAACCAAATTAGGGAAATAAGCAGCAAGAGGTGCCAATCTGCTTTCACCACCGTAAATATGGCCAGCAGCAATATAGACTTGAATATTTGGATCAATACCTAATGCTTTTAAAGTGAGGGACGTTTCTTCAGGGGTTAATGGACACTCACCCCTATTTCTCTTCTCTGTTGCATTTATAACCTTCTCCTTCCACCAGGAATAGGCATATCTAACAGTTAGAGATTAATTATTGATCATAATTCAAAACTAAGCATATACTGAAATAAGCATACGTCTGAAATTCATAGTCATATATCTATGAATTTTGACGAAAACTATCAATGACGGCCAAAAGTTTGACATTTTACTTGGAATTCGATGAAAAGGTAAGATTCTAATAAAAACTTGAAAAGTGTCCTGTGTCTTTTTACCAACAAAAAATTATAAGGTACATTTCGCAAAAACTATAGCAAAAAAATGTCTTTTTTTACTAAGGATTATCTCATAAAACTTCCAAATTAAAGACTTAATTTGCAGGAGTTGATTTGTGATTACTCCCTCCGTTTCAAAATATAAGGCACGCACAATATTCGAGGTCGAACTTTGACCGTTAATTACTCTCCATTCATGTTGATAGACTAAAAAAAAAATAATGTTATTATAGTAATTTCAAAGACGAATCCAATTTTAGAATTTTTATAATTTTTATTTGTCATATTATAAAAGATATTTGTGGTCAAAGCAAATTTTCATAAAGCGTAAATATCTTATATTTTGAAACGGGGGAGTAACAAATGTCCCATTTTATTAGTGAGTTCATAGGGCTTCTCAATGGATACTTACAAAGACATTTTGGTCAATTCAGATTAAAATTGGTAGTAATAGTGAAAAAGGTTTTACAGTGGTCAAATTAAGGGTGCGTCCTTTTCACCTGAATTTAACTAAACGAACTTAATAGATTTAATTAGACCTGATTAACCATGATTTCATCTTATATTTACACCTGATTAGATTTGATCAACACTAATCATCCCAAATTAACCTAAAAATTTATTTTTAAAGTTGAAGAGAACGCACTCTTATACTCACAAATTAGATATTGGAACTTCCTTGAGACTACATACCTCATGGCAGTCAATTCCTTGACTTGACGAGCGTCACAACCTTCTATACATCCTGAGAAGGCTAACATGTCCATCTCATACCTCAAATGTAGAGCCAAAAAAGGACCATTCCTCTTCAATATATCGATAATCCGTTTGCCTAACTTTTCAATGGCAGGTGTAAACCTAAGAGATTGATAGTTCACCCTGCACCTAAATTTTTGTACATCAAATGGTAATCCATTGTTGGCAAGGCGACAATCAGACTTGTTGAAGTGTACTACTTTGTGCTTTTTTATTCCAGGAAGAACCTACCACAACATCATCATCTTTAGTTAATTGTTCTCACATGAGTTCTTTCATAAAACTCTAGTAGATACCGCCTTAGACTTATGATGTTTATAAAAAATTTACCTTATATACTACAACTTTTCTATTGTTACACTTTATTTTAATTTTTGTTTTTGAAAAGTTTGACAATTAGGTTAACTAATGTAAATATATATATCAAAATTCTATTTTTACTTGTGACCTTATTAGATTCGTTTTTATATGTATTTTCAATATAACATACCAATTTGTATATAACATTTACTAATACCCAATTAGAATTACTAATGGTTAACTATGAATATTGAAAACCATAAAAGAAAAAGTGTAACCATTGATAGAAGCAAAATAGGTTCTTTTTAAATATGTATACGTATATAAACATGTGTGATCGACCTATAAAAATAACTTTAGAGAATTTAAATCAAAATACTTAAAAATGAAATCTGGCATGATGAGCTCACTTTTGGTTCAATTCGATGAGAGAAGAAGTCCTAATTAGACTTTTTCTTCTTAGACACGTGTGATCGGCCTAAAATAACTTTAGAGAATTCAAATTAGAGCACTTAAAATTGAAATTTGGCATGATGAGCTCGCTGAGAGAAGAAGTCCTAATTAGTCCTAATTTCGATGAGTTTTTTTTCATTTTTAATTTAATTTATTTTCTTTACATGCAAAGCAAAGACGCAAAGATGTCACTTCAAACAATTAATCTACAACCTAAAATGTCAGTTTATTGGGGAGAAACCTTCTTTTAAGGACTTCTCAAAAAAAACTAAGCTAACTTCTTTTTTGAAAAGCAGAACTCCACAATAAAATAAATTGTTTGACTTCTAGATTTCCCTAGCATACCATGACTATATTAATTGAAGATTTTAATACTACCTCTATTTTTTTAGATGTAATATCTGATTATTTTAATCTACCTATGCTAAAAAGGCAAATGTTACATTTAAAAAAACAGAAGTAGTTAAATTTCAGTTTTGATATACATTAAGAAAAATAAAACTTATAACAAGTAACATACATACAATATCGTAGTAGTATGTCATGTCGGACCAACTGATGGGGGCCATTGAGAAGACTTTTCTGGAATCCATCTCGTTCTTCATATTTGAAGGCAACTCTCTTAATATTTGTACCTCATCTCTTAGAGAGTTTATAAAATAGTGCACATCAAATATGTCATGGAATTCACTACAAAGCATAAAAATATCATTGTTTAGAGATATTGACAAATTCATTTGCTAATCGTGGAATATGAAAAACAATAAAACATATACTATATGTTTGAGTTATTTTACCTTTGATCTTTCCAAAAAGAGGTATTGTCTAGTTCAGGGACTATAAGTGTGATGTTTAAGTATCTTGCTATTGTGACCATATCGCAGATCTATAAAATATAGAAGTAATTGTAACACCATAATGTATGGTGTAATAACCCAAAATCACTACTTCTTTTGTTAAAAAACTCAAATAACATTAAATAAATGGAGAGAAATCACATCAAATTTATATCATTATTTGTATCGTCCGTGTCATTTTTGTTGGAGTCTATATTAATATGTATGTGTGAGGTTTTGTTACACAATAAGTTATGATGTAACATGTTGAAGTCTTTTTGTTTGTTGGTACTAAATAGATAAAATTAGCAAATATCGAATGCTAATATAAAGTAAACAGACAATTTACCCCTGCTCGCATTTGATTCAATCCTCCATTAGTGGAAACCATTAGAAATCCATTGTTCTCGTATAATCCTGTGAAAAGTATAGTAAATTCTTGTAAGTATTAATTACAAAATCCTCCTTATTCATTTCAGTTGATTTTCAACTCACATCACTTATCCTGAAAAAGGGATATATATATATATGCTGACTTTTAGCCTGAGTTTTAGGGCACGCAATTATGGACTAACCCATATAGTCACACTAAGTATTGACAAAGTATTACCCTTCAAGCACTCAAATGGGAAAGGTAAGTGTTTCAATTACTAAACATTAAGTTAAAAAAGATGATTTATACTTAATGGAGTATTGCCTAATAATAAGTTAATCAATTAAAATCTACAATTTTCTTCACTCCATTCCACATATCTTGAAGTATAAGATATGATTACGCGGATTTGGATACCACCTCCATTGTATTTTAAAATACAATTTTATTATATGGGTTACACATATTCAAGCTAAAAGGTTGTGGGTTCGAGTCTTAATTAACACACACATTTGAGGTTGAGGTGGTGGAGTAGTGGCATCGCTTCCCACCTCATATCCCTGAGGTCTAGGGATCGGATTCATTTGAGGATTTCCCCTTATCCCCCTCAAGTGAGTCCCCTTCATCTTACCTTTAAAAAAAATAAAAAATATTCAAGCTAAGATACTAGTGTCGTATAAATACAAATAAAAATAAATTATGATCTAAAAAACAATTGGAAGCATTTGATAGAGAGAAAACAATACAAATAATTGGTATGATGGGGAGATCGGAAAAAATTTACGATTTATAAGTACAAAGTAAAGTTTTTTCCTGGGATAACCTAAAAAGAAATATGTGAAACTTATGAAAGGACGGAAGAAGTAGATTTTTATGAGACACAAATAACTTTTGTAATAACCTATAATAATTAATAAGTATGTAAGAAGGGGACTTCATCAAAGCTTGGCATGGTATGGTGGCTTAAATAACGGTCTTACCTAGACATCTATCAATCTTATATAATATGAGAGCATGCCTTCACATGTAGTTGATTTTTGTTATAAGTTAGAGGTTAAATATACAATAGCTACTAAATGAACTCTCTCTCTTTCGTAATAAGTTTAACGATAAACTTAACATTTGCATATTCATGTAATTTGCATATTCAATCGCTTTCTACTCTCTCTTACCATATGTGGCCACTTTTTCTTTCTATCTATCACTATCCAAGCTTATTGTAAAACAAAGTAAGTATATAGTATGTTTACAACATCAATTTTTTTTTCTCATAATAATCCAATCTATGTGCTGGGTGCATGTGTAGAGATTATAATACTACTCACTTCTCTTTTGGATTTGGGATGAAGATTTATCTGCAGAAGACAAGCAACTGAAGACCTTAGGCTCCCCTTTCTTGTTCAAAGTGATCAATTGCATGGCACAACTCCATATCAACACCATGCTCATCAACCGAATCATCCACATTTTCGTTCGAGCTATCCTCGATTGAGCTATCATCTTGTTCTTCAACTTCACAATCTTCATCGCATCGAATCCCATATTTTCACGCCTCTTCTCTTCCATCTAATTTTACCATAAATCCGACTTCAAGTGTTGGATGCAACAAAGGATTGAAAGAAAGAAATTAAAGGGTAAATTGAGAAAAATGAGAATTAAGGTGGTTTATATAGATGGAGTTCTATGATGGTGGTAGAAGTCACCAGAAAAATAACACATGTTTATTAAGTGGTGGTTTAGCTAACCCATTTAATGGGAGAAATGGAGTGGAAATTGTAGGGTTGTACATGCACGTACGCATGAGAATTTGAGGTAGAAACTTGCAAGTCAATATTATAAAGTCGCATAAGGGTTTTAAAGTTGGGGGGAAGACTCCCCCTGCCTCGAGGTGGGGTTAGAATTTTTACCCTTTATTTTTGGGGTGTTTTTTAAGCGTCGATGTACGCTTTGACATGCGGTGTTTTAGTTTTTATTCGATTAAAAGTTTAGGTATAAGTTAAGACTTGACTTAATCCCCTAACAATCAAAAAAAAATAAAGTCGCATAAGTATGCCACTCTCTCCTCCTTTTCAAGCCACGCGGACTTTTGGTTCCCATTTTTGTGGTATTTGTCAGTTATGATTTGGTTAAATGAGATATTCATGAGTCCATCTTATATAGCAGTGAAAGGCACATGAATCTTATCCTGGAATATATAATAATTTAGAGGTGATCAAAGGTAGCCTGACCCGCGGGCCCTGCCCGAAAAATGTCCGGATTTGGGCAGAATTTTTTGACCCGGCACGGCTTGATTTTTTAAAATTTGGGACGGGTTTTCGGCAAGCCGAAAATGACTTTTTAGCCTAAATTTCGGCCTTGCCCGATTATTGCCCGAAATTCCCGCTATTTTTTAGCCCGAAAAAGCGGGCTTTGGGCACAAAAAATGGCCCGAATTTTGGTCCGGCGCGACTAATGGAATTTTTTTTTTGGGGCGGTCCGGCCTGGCCCGCTATTTGATATCCTCTAATATATATATATATATATATATATATATATATATATATATATATATATATATATATATATATATATATATATATATATATATATATATATATATATATATATACTCCTAAATGCGGAGTAGTCTTCATAACTATAAACAATTTGCAGTTTTTCTAGAGCTTTTCTCTCTACTCAGATAGAGACTTCCTAAAAAAAATTCCAACCATCTCATTCCTAAATTTCCCAACTCAATCACTCTCCTTTTTAGCAAAACCCCAAAATAGTATATGCTTAGTATTGAAAATTTCTACTATGATTACCCTTATGACATCAATCATGCTTTGGAAGGAAGCTTAAAAAGGATGGGGCCAAAGATTCACTCTAGAGTGGGTGATATGTTACCATCTGATGTGGTATACCCAATGGCGGTTATGGGAAAATTCAAAGATAGCAGGAAATTCTCAGCCACTCAAATCCATAATTGGGTGAGCTCATGCTAGATATCAAATGAAGAGATCAAAGTTGAAAAATCGGGTAATGTCTTCTTCTTCTATTGTACCCAAATAGATGATAGGGATAATTTTTTGTCAAAAGGTTATGCATGCTTCCAAGGTGCCTTATTAATTTTTAGATGCTGGTTTGCTAGTGCTTCAATTAGGAGTCATAACTTCTCAAATGTTCCATTATGGGTGAGAGTAGAAGGTATTCCATTAACCTCAAACCACCTTCACATCGCCTCTAGAGCACTAGAGAGATTAGGAAGAATTATTAGATTTGATGCTACATCCCTACAAGATGGTCCCAAAGCTTTTCTTAGAGCTAAAGTGTTTATTGAAATCGATAAACCCCTTGTTCCGAGTTTTTTTTACGAATATCAACCTAGTTTGTTTAATTGGGTGGATTTTCGCTATGAGGGAGTTTTCATCTTCTGCAAGAATTGTGGGAAAATTGGTCATAAAACAGGGAATTGTAAGTATTCTTTATCGGAGGCTCATCGTCAGTTCGGGAAAAGAATGGGTGAAGTGTGTTGTAACCCAAGAAATCTCAAGATTGACTACCCTTTTATCCCCATGTTATTCGAATATGATTATTGAGCTTAGAAGGATTGAAATTCTAAGAACCTCAAGGTTTGATTTAACGGGTCGTCCTTCAGACGATATCCCTTTTGATTCGGGTTTTTCGAATTCATCATCCCAATCTGAATTATCCAGTCCTTCTTCTGATTCAAAAGAATCAGGGTGTTCGAAGAAACGAAGGAGGGGAGATTCAGATATTTCAAGCAGTGATAATAACTCTTCCGGCCAAATTAAACCTCTTTGGGTTAGAAGAAGATTCAATGAACCAAGCAAATTGATCACAAAAACTGAAGGATCAACTCACTCTGCTTCCGGAAAAAAGAATGCCAGATCTTCCAAGAATGGAAAAAAGAAACATTACTCGAATTATAATCGTTCCAGGAAAAGAGGTATGTTTCATGATTCCTGGTATCATTCTTCGAAAAGATCAAAATCATTGCACCATGTTCATAATTCAATGATGGAGGTTAGAGATTCTTTCATATCTTTTGAGGGAGGGTCTAAGAATTATTTTGAAAAAAAATTTGACTCTGAAAACACCTCATTAAATTCCTTCTCAACTGCCAACCTCTTTGGTGGAAAAAAAAGGCCATTTGTCAAAACTAAGAGTCCTAGACTTAGCTGTTGAAAGGGATAGTAAACTATCAATCAAATACTTCTCCCTAACATCTCCTACTTTTATTTAATTTGAACCCTCAGTTATCTCAACTTCCATTCATTAGTCTGAGTAACTTGCAATGAGAAAAGGAGACAAAGTCAATTTTTAAGTGGAGACCAGTTATTATCCCCTGTAAATCAAGCCAATTTTTTCTTCAAAGCCGTCGAAGCCTGGTTTCGTCTTAAAAGCACAAATTCATCCTATTAATGGTAATAAATTCTCCTCATCTATGCCATTTCAAGCACTATTGTTAGGTCCCTATTTATACCCTCTTGAGTTTTCCTTGACTCATCAACATCACAAATATTCCCCAAACACTGCTGAACTTCCTGTTACAGAAAACATCCTCTTCCCTCCAAAAATGGAGATGCTGAGTTGGATTTTCAAATTGAGGATGACAAGTGGACTACGTTGTTTGATACGGATAGGCTAGTGCTACCAGCCAACCCACTCCAAGACCCATTTATTCCCCCAGCCCATATAGCCTTAATCCTAGCCACAAATTACTATCAAATTCCTTTCCCGCCAACCCCGGCAAGTCTAAGCCCAGTTCTGTCTATAATGCGCTCAAGTGAAGATTCTTCTGATTCTTTCACATTCCCTGCCATAGAACCTTTGAAACCTTTCCCAAATCTAGGCCTTTTTAACTTCTCCCCAAATCCAGAAAAAGAAAACAACCCCTTTTATGTAAGCCCAAAAAAGACTCATGCTTTTTCTTCCTCAATTCTAGGTTTCGGATCATCAAGCTCTGCGAAAATTCAACCTATCTCTAGCCCTCCTGACCCAATAGAAAAAGAGCCTAACTTAACCTTGGAAGATGTGTTCTACTCTACGGATTCTGACCATGCAAATCTGGACTTAGATAAAATGGATATTGATGGGAAATCAAGGGATGGGATTCTCTCTTCAATTTCGTCAGACCAAAACATAGGCAGGCCTAGCTCTTCAGTCCATAAGCAAAATACTAGTGTTGTGAAAAATGAAAGAAAGAAGAGAGAGAAGAAGTTAAAAGAAATGGGCCGTGTAGGGAATTGGGCTGGAAGTTTTGGGGAAAAAATTTATATTTCCAGGAAGAACAAAAAAAAGAATGTTGGGACTATTAGTGAAGTTGGGAATGGATTTGGTAAAACGGGTAATGATATTGATGAATCAACTCTTCGTTTTAAGAAACGAAGCAAAGCACAGAAAATTTTCAATGGCAAAATGAAGATGAAGTTTGGGCTAAGTGAGGGAGATAGCTCTTAAATCTACAGATGCCCCTACTATTCCTTTCCTACAATGGTTGATATCTGTAGTGAAGCTTTAGATTTTCTTTTTTTATCTGAAACAAAATGTGTTGTTAAGGATCTCGAGTCTGTAATAGTTAAACTAGGTTTCCCTAATTGGACTGGTTTTGACTCTATTGGCCTTTCGGGAGGCCTAATTTTGTGATGGTCTTGTAAGATAGAGGTCACAGTCCTTTTTATTGATGCAAATTATATTTGTTGTAATGTTAAGGATGAATATAATATTTCCTACTATGTGATTTGTGTCTATGGGGCTCCTTGTCTAAAAGACAAGAAAGATATGTGGGACACTATAAGGGCTATAATTTGGGGCCATCCAGGGCCACTCATCATGTTTGGGGACTTCAATCAAATAGAATTCCAATCACAAAAAATAGGAGGAAATCAAATGATGAAAGGTGCGACGGAGTTTAGTTCATGGAAAATGGACTGCCACCTCATTGATATACCTTTTCATGGAGTGCCTTTTACATGGACAAATAATAGAGAGGATGGAGATGCAATTTATGAAATACTTGACAGATCATATTGTACTGATGAATGGAGAATCACATTTCCAGATGCACATATTATTAACTTTTCCATTTTTATCTCGGATCATGGTCCTATCATTTTGGACTGTAATCCGGAGAAGCTGAAAGTTAATAGACCATACAAGATTGAGGCATGGTGCTTGGATTTTGAACAAGTGGATAACATAGTAAGAAGAACTTGGTCCAGACCCGTGATTGGATCGGCTCTTTTTAGTTTGCAAAGAAAGTTGGACTTTATTAAAAACAAATGTAGACAATGGTGTTTGTCTTACAAGAAAGAACATCTCCTTCAATGGTCTGATATGAATAAGGATCTCGCAAAGGTTCAAGAAAATTTGTAGAATGTTAATGATCATGAAAAGGTTAGTTTGCATAGGAAGAAAATTTGTGCGGCTAGAGATATTAAACCTGAATTTTGGAAACAAAGGGCTCGTGGGAATTGGGATTCTTTTGGGGATCAACGAACCTTCGAGTTTTTTCTACAAGAGTGTGAAGACAATACAAGCTAGAAATGCAATCAAGGCTTTAAAAAATGAAGAAGGTGAGTGGTTCTCAAATCAATCGGCAATTCAAAAAGAATTTGTCAATTACTTTCGGGGAATTTTTAGAGGAGACACTCAAGTAAAAAGGGATTTGAAGGAGATTAATGATTGGTTGGAGGACAGGCCTGTTCTAGATCCAGATCAAGTTTCCATGATCAACAAGCCGTTCACGCAAGAGGAAGTAACGGAGGTCATGTGTAGTCTAATACCTATAAAGTCTCTGGGGCCGGATGAGGTTCCTCCAATCTTTCCTCAAAACAAATGGGAAATTAATCTGTGGAGATGAGGTCATTCAAGATGCTCTCAACTTTCTCAATGGAGGTTTTATGCTCAAGGAAACAAACTACACATTTATTACTCTAATTCCCAAATTGGATCACCCTTAACTAGTAAGTCAATTTCGTCCCATTAGCTTATGCAATTCTTCTTATAAGCTTATTTCCAAATGTCTTGTTAGAAGATTGCAACCCTTGTTAAGAGATATTATTTCTAAAGTGTGTTTGTCAAGGGGCATTCAATTAATGATAACTACATTATAGTGCATGAGATGCTGAATCTCATAAAAAAGAAGAGGAAAGGATTTTTCCCTAATTCTTAATCTGGACTTAAACAAAGCCTACAATAGAGTTGATTGGGTCTTCATAGAATGTTTGCTCAAGAAAATGGGATTTCCTACTACTTGGGTTCATATGTTAATGCAATGCATAACCTCGGTTACCTATTCAATTCTAACAAATGACCAACCGTCGGAAAAAATTGTTCCTAATGCGGGGTTGAGACAGAGGGATCCATTATCTACATACATTTTCATTTTATGTATGGAATCCCTCTCAAGGAAACTTGTCAAGCACCAACAAGATGGTCTTATCACAGGTCTAAAAGTTACAAGAAGAGCGCCTAAAATTAATCATATGTTCTTCGCAGATGATGCTTTTTTTTTATCCAAGGCAATATGGATAATTGTTGGAATCTAAAAAATTTGCTAAATCAGTTTTGCAACTTATCGGGAGAAATGATCAACAAAGACAAATATTTCACAATCTTCAGTAGGAATACGCTTAAAAATTTATGCGCCTTTTATCTAAAAGGTCAGGGGTGAGCAACAAAGAAAAGCTTGGAAAATATTTAGGCTGCCCTATGGATGTAGATGGTAGATCTCTGCAAGTCTTCCAATCACTACCTCAAAAAGTTGTTTCGACTGTGTCTTCATGGAAGTTCTCTAACTTAAACCAGTCAGGGAAAATGCTTCTAATCAACGGTATCCTCGCGGTATATGCATCACATATCATGGCTACCTATAATCTTCCAAAGTATATTTTACATAAAGTTTCTTCTATACTTTTGAAATTTTGGTGGGCTTCAAGTCAAGATAGGAAACCAATTTATTGGAGAAAAAGAGAACTTTTAGAACCTCATCAGAATAAAGGAGGGATGGGTCTGCGGAACTTGGAATCCTTGAACTAAGCTATTCTCTTCAAACAAGCTTGGAGAATTCAGAATAATCAATCATTATTGATTAACAAAATGTTTAAAGCAAAGTATTCGAAGGATTGGTTCAAGAAAAGGCTTTGAAGGAAAAATCCCTACCTTAAGTTCATGGGGAGCTCGAAGTTTGATGGGTAGCGTGAAATGTATGGCGCTAGGTGTTGGGAAACTCATTCAAAATGGAAAAGATACTTCAATATTATGGAAGATGCTTGGTGTGGAAACTCTCAAGGAATACAGTTCAAGTTGGAAAAAAGACAGGATTTACAAATTGGGCCTAAAAGGGTAGTGGAGCTATTCTCGGAGGATAAGGTATGGAATTATATTGTTTTAAGTGAATGGTTCGATGACCCAACAATCAAAACTATCAAAGCGGTTCACATTCCAAAAAAATTGGATGTTTATAATTTTACCTGGAGTCCTCTGAGTCATGGCAACTATGAGGTGAAATTGGGCTATTGGTTTATGATTGGATGGAAAGGATGTGGGGGAAAATGATTCTCTATTCTGGAAACAAAAAAATTGGCAAAAATGGAAATTTTTCTATTGGAAGATGTTTAACGGAGCTTTGGCTACCGGAGTAAACCTTAGGAATCGGAAAATCGTAAACGAGAGACCTTGTCCTCTGTGTAACAAAGATGAGGAATCAGATACTCATTTTTTCAAAGAGTGTGAATTGGCCATGAAGGTTTGGAAAAGTTCAAATTTAGGGATTTTGGTCTCTAACTTTCGAGGAATGAAAGTAGCAAAATGGTCAAGAAATTGGCTTTGGTACTTAATGAATCTAGAGGACAATCATGAAGAAAGAATTTTTGAATTCATGGTTAACCTTTGGTGTATATGGATTGTGAGAAATAAAATCATATTCAAAGGGCTAAATCCACAAAATATCCAAGACACTCTGGTCTTAGTAGATAGATGGAGATCTAGATGGTATGATACTTTTGGTACAAAAGAACAACCCAAAGAAATGAAGACTTCTAGGCCCAAAGACAAGCTTGTGCTGCCAAAGACAATAATAAACAAAAATTGGGGACAAGAAAGCCACTCAAAAACCTTAATAGTTGATGGGGCCTGCAAATTGGTAGATCAATCAGAGGGGAAGGTTGCGAATGCGGCTTATGGTTGAGTCCTAACCGAGGTGGGCCGTACCATTATGATGGACAATGGAAAAATGTTTGCTACTTCGGCTCTACAAGCGGAAGTTGGTGCTCTTCTCAAAGGTCTTCAAGGCATAAAAGGAAAAAAATCTGGAAAGAATTATAATTTGGACTGACTCAACAAATTTAATCCAAGGCATGAAGGATCCTTCGAAGGCTCATCGGCACATTCAAACTATTATTAATGATATTAGTATTATGTTAGAAGATTATTCCTCTTTTAGTATTCTTAATGTTAGTAGATCTAAATTTACTCCTGCTCATCACCTTGCTTTGAAAGCGAGGAAGAGTAGAGTACTGCTTTAGCCTTGCTTGTTTTTGCATCTGTCAATATAGGGGCAGGATCACATGAGAATGCCTCCTTACAAGAAAAATGAGAATGAATCTCAACCACACGATTGGATTAGAGTTACAACACTTGTTCATTATAGTTATACCCTCAAAAAAAACTTCGAGCCCAAAAAAAAAAATTCGAAATTTTTTGTCTAGTATTTTTTTTTGGAGTTACATCACTTTTCATTAGAGTTACATCACTTGTTTATTAGAGTTATAGCGCGTAAAATCCATTCTCATTTCTCATGTAAGTATGCATTCTCAGGCTGATCGGATGAGAAATGAAAGTACGGTTTTTTCACCAGGTACCCCTGAGTTTTACGAAAATTCATAGGGTACCCTCGTGATTTCAACAACTTACCTAGTGCCCATGAGATTTTGAAAAAATACATCGCTTTCCCCTGCCGTTAAGTTTTTGTTACAAACTTTATTCACAATTTACCCCTCTAGTTTGTGAGAATTTAGGATTTCGACGATTGCCAACAATTCCACTCCTATTTCATTTCTCTCTCCACCACCACCCGCAACAACCTCTCTTCACCACCCCACCTTCTATTTCACTTCTACTCATATTTGATTTTTGCCAATGCTTCTACTCCTATTTCATTTCAATTGAGTTTCCGATTTGCTTAAAAATTCAATGAGGAAAAAACGAAATTTTAACTCCTAAAGCAATCACTAATTGAATTAAAAACAATTTCTTGATCATACGAAAAGGAGCCATATATTTAGTAGGATTGATGCAACTGTAGTTTATAAAATTATAATGACTAATGAGTATATAGCTGATAAGCACAATGTTCATATGATTCCAAAAACATACACATGTTCTCGCTCATCCAAACGATTTAGGAATATCAATATGACACTTGCAAATAACAGAAAGAAATAGAAGAATTAAAACAACATCAACAATCCCAACAACTACTGCCACTAGCAGTATTATAACACAACAAATCGGAATAGGGGCAGCAGCACCGACAGAGCTCCGGTGAGACAAAGCAATGACGATGGTCAGTCGACGACCAGCAGACGCAGCAAGAACACTACATAAAAGCAACAACAAATATGGAGAGATAAACATGGGTAACAACCCACACTAGAGGAGAAAGAAAATGGGCAGCAATAATTGAATAAGAGCACAAGATTGGACTGGCAACGCCAGAGCACGGCAACACCGAATTGAAGGTGAGCAATCACCGGCGGAGGTGGCAGTAAAAAACGGGCACTACATGAACACTAGTAGAAAAACGTTGATTTGCGTCTCCTAAATTGCGTCGCACAACTGGCAAACCGACGCAGAAGTCTGGGGGGAGTCATTTGCGTCGGATACAATGGGGGTCTGACGTAAATCATAATTCATGTGCGTCGGATTTACACTAGTGTTCGACGCAAAAAAATTAAAGCAAATGGGTGCATGATTCATGTGCGTCGGATCCAATTAATGTGCGACGCAAATAATTAAAATAAATGATACTTCATGTGCGTCGAACATACTTTAGATGAAATCGTTGTATCCTACGATTTGCGTCGGATCTAGTAAGCCCATCCGACGCAAATGGGTTTTAGGCCCTTTTTTATTTTGGAACTATATGTGTCGGATCTCATTATCCATGTGACGCTCATGGTTCGCTTCTCCCCTTTTTTGTTTTGGAGTCACTCCTCTCAAACCCTACCAACATTTCCACTCAGACGTCACTCCCCCCTCTCTCTCTCTCCCTCCCTCTCTCCCTCCCTCCCTATCTCCCTCTCCCTTTCTCAAATTTCATCGTCTTTCAAACTTCTTCTCCTTCACTAGTCGAAGTTCATCACTCATCGCCTTTCAAACTTCTTCTCCTTCACTCGTCGCGATTTGATCACTCATCGCCTTTCATCGTCGATTCAGATTTGGAAAGCATCACTCTTGAAGTTTTTGAAAAGCACTCGTCGCACAACCTCACTCTCTCCGGCGAAGGAACGCAACCTCACTCATCGTCGGTTCAGATTTGAAGTTTTAGGGTTCGATTCATAACAAAAAATGGTTGGACATGAATTGAGGTTATGTATTTAATCGCTTCAGATTTGAAGTTTTTTTTAATTGATTCCTTTACATAAATTTTTAGGGTTTTTTTGTGTTAGATCTGTTTTTTCGTTCCTTAATTTCGATTCAAATTTGCGTTCTTTATTTCATTCTTGTACTTCGTTTATTTATTTCGATTCAGATTTGGGTCTTGTATTCCTGTATTTCATTTCAGCATAATGAAATAAGTGATATTAATATATGTAAATTGGGTGTATTTCATTTCAGCATAATTTTGGGTGTATTTTATTATGCGTATCATCATGTTAGGTGTATTTCATTTTTGGATACGGGATTTTTATTTTTTTTAATAAAAATTAACAATTTGCGTCGGATGTACAACATACATCCGACGTAGATTCAATTTTTTTTTAATAAAAAATGGTTGATTTGTGTCGCACATAGTCTAACATGCGACGCAAATGGTGTTGGGGCTCAAGGGTCATCTGCGTCGGACATCTCTTACATCCGACGCAAATGGCTTAATATCTGCGTCGAGTCCTAATCCGACGCAGATCATCTCTCCTTAATTTGCGTCGAGGCCTGTGGCGTCGGACCCATGTCCGACGCAAATCGTCAAATCAATACTAGTGGAAGGCGAAGTGGCCGAAAATTTGGTTGAAATTGGAATAAGAAGACAAGAGGCATGAAAGGACCAACTTGGGTTTTTGGGTTCCTTTTATCTTGTTGAAGATGGATGAAAAATTAAAAACAAAACAAGGATGTGGCGACTCCTTCAATTGAGACGAAGAGGGGGAGATAACACAAATGAGAGGTTTTGGTTTTTTTAATTTAAAGGAGAGTAGGTTGGAAGGAGAGAGAGACAATGTTGAAGAGGGAGGAGAGAGAAAGAAGCATGTGGCTTCTATGGAAGCTCTGGTAAAAGGAAAGAAGAAAAGGAAAGAGATGAGATAAAAGAATAAATTGATTAGGGTTATTTAGTGTTTAATTAGAGTTAATTACGATTTAATTAATGTTAATTAGGTTAATTAGGGGTTATTTGGATTGATTAGGTTAATTTGGGCTTAATCACCAACAGAGTTTGACGGCTTTAGTCATAAAGGGAATTCCGAGTATTTTTCAAAACCTCAGAGGCAACAAATGAATTGTTGAAAACACGAGGGTATACTTTGTGAATTTTCGTAAAACTCAGGGATACTTGGTGAAAAAACCGATGAAAGTAATTTACAAATATGAAGCTGACTCCTAACACAAATATAGTCAAAACGGAGTTTGCCGACTTTAAGTATTCTGGCCAATAGTGGAATTCACTAGGTGTCCCTAGAGTTTAGCAAACTTTACTGGGTACACTTGGACCTTATAGTAATGATTCCATTTTGAGAAGGCAAGTCCCTAAAAATGAAACTTTTCTCTGGGAATATAGGAGGTTTTGGTTGTGTTTTACTTTTTTTTTTCAAAAGTTTTAAGAGGTCGTTTGGTTCAAAACATGGAACAAAAAAGAATGGATATAAATAAAGAAGGGAAATGGTAACAAAATGATTACCTTTATTGAGTGTTTGGTTCAAACCAAGGAATGGAAATGAATGGTAACCATCACCACCAAGTAGTGGATTTTGTTACTTGAGGGGGGGGAAGGTAATAAATTGGGGGAATCCATTACCATCAACTAATGGTAATTAATGGATTGATAAAGGGTTGAACCAAACAAGAAGAAAGGGAATCAGGAATTGATTCCATTTCTTGGAGTTCAAAAATACCATTTTCCTGAACTTTTATAGTTTTTCTTGGGTATCTAACACAAAGACGAGAGAACGGAGGGTATGAGATGCTATGAGGATAGGTGTATGGATTTCTAGAAATCTATAGTTACTTTTGCAAACTCGGCTAATTAAATTATTAAACCTTACTTGTTGTGGGTTTAGCTTACTTGCTGCATAAGTATTTTCACTAGTGGAAAAAACCTTAAATGATACAAGTTAACTGATCCGGTTCTTTAAAAACCGGACCTGTTACAAATAAACTGATTTGGTTCCTCAAAAACCGGATCGGTTATTGCTGAGCGAAAAATATCAAAAATTAAACTGATCTGGTCCATAGGAGGAACAGGATCAGTTGGGCTCGCCACATTATATAAGCGCAGGCTCGCGGCCCATTTCACCCTTTTCCCCTCACTCCTCTCAAAGACTCAAACCCTGACTCCCTCACTCCCACTTCTGATCTCCTCCCTCCTCACACGCCTCCCCAACAAACCCCCTTCCCAACAAACCCTAATTTCCCTCTCCTCTTCTGATCTCCTCCTCCCTCTCATAACCCAGCCACCACGACAGCCCAAATCCGCCACCAACCACCCTCTCTGACCCTCTCTCAATCTCCTCCTCCCCTCGCCACGCCACCACCCACCCTCCTTAACTCTCAATCTTCGTCGCTCGCCGCTCGCCATTCTCACTCGTCTCTTACGAATCTCCCAAGGCCGATCTGATGTATGGAACTGATTCACATTTTCAGAAGAGAAGACCCGTCTCTCACGATTTCAGACGATAACCCATCATGCTGTCGATTTGTGAAGAGAAGACTCGTCTCTCGCGAAAATGAATTTTTAAGGTTTTTCCTTTTTTATTATTGATTATTTTCTTTTTTGTAATCCCCTTTGTAATTCCAGATCTATGAGTTATTTTTTTTTTCGTTTTTAAGTTTCTTTTGTATTTTCAGATCTATGGTCAAATTTTTTCGTTTTTTAAGTTCCTTTTGTATTTTTAGATCTATGGTCAAATTTATTTCGTTATTTCTTTGTAATTACTCGCAATTCTCATTCTTGCTTCCAATATGGTACGTTAATTCATCACAGTAAACTTCTTAAAGTTTGTTAATCTTTTGTTATTTTTGGATAATGTGTTGTGTTTATGTTCCGTCAATTTTCACTTTTTTTAATGTGGTTTTATCTGGGTTATAATAAATAAATATGAGATTTTTTTAGGGATTATCTAGGTTATAATAAATAAATATGAGATTTTTTATCATATTTCTATTGTGGGATATTGAAGGTTATGAGCAATAGCTGCAATTTCTGCCTTTTATTTAGTTTGTTGATTATAATATTTTCCTATATTTCGTTTGTAAATATTCACTATATTCGTTTGACGTAATTCGTCGTTTGTAATTTAGTCTGACGCTGTAAATGAGTTTTGCAAAAATCACTTTATACAAAGCACAGTACTGTGCTTTGTATAAAGTGCTTTTTTTACCCCCCATAATTCACTCAACTGATCTGGTCATGGCATAGAACCGGATCAGTTAAGTTACTTATTGATCTGGTTTTGTGCCATGATCGGATCAGTTAATTCCTAATTGATCCAGTTTTGATATGGATCAGTTAACTCCTCCTAGCCGCTCTGATCCCACCCGTTCCGGTCAAAAAAAGACCAGTAATAAAGCAAAACCCATTTTGACTAGATCAGATGAGATTTTTTCCACTAGTGTATCTTGTATTTTTTAAGTGAAAGTCAAAATATATCACTTATTGGTTTTGGGCCAAATATTATGGGGTTATATTGTAACTTCTCTTGAAAACTTTAGGATATATTTTGTTGTACAAGGAAAACAGTGACAACAGTTTTGTGATGCACACAGAAAAAGTAGAAGAAAAAGGAAGGAAACTAGAGAGTTATAGTGTTGCTGCTTGCTCGTTTTTCTCAGGACCAGTTTACCAAATATTCCACCATTGGTTTTTGCTTAATTATGTCAGCTTGTTGGGGACACAGCCACACAGGAGGCAACCTTCTGACCGTTCATATCGTCATTTCGTGCTCCAACTTATCGATAATTGCGGCTGGACAGATGTCCTAAGATTTGGTGATATCTTTCACTTTTGTTCCTCAAATTGTTATTATCTTTGTATTAACTTGTTGGTGGATTGTGAACCTTTGTGAGACCAATTTGGGTTTCTTTTACGCTTAATTTATCATAATAAGAGAGAAGTAAAGGGTGGACTCGTCACAAGTCTCGTGGTTTTTATCCTTCAAATCGAAGGGGTTTTCCACATATAATTCTCGTGAGTTGATTGCATCTTTACACTTGCCTTATGTCTCATACTTACTCTTCCATTATTGGTTGTTTTATATTGTTTGGTTGATGGTCTTATAATTGATCCTAGTATGTGGATGTTGTGATCACTACCTCGAGTCCTACATAAAATTAGGGCCGCTAAATTAATCTTCGCAACTTTTTTTTCTTTACTAATTAATTCTTAAGCTTTTTATCTGTGGGAACGTTCTTAAGACAATACCATTCTATTATACATTTACTTAATCCAAAGTTCACGTGTGCGCTATTTACTTAACGCTCTGTACTTTTAGAAAAGAAGTTCCTTATTGAGGGTTCCACCTTATTATAAGAGTAACTAATGAAAGTATTAAGCACATGTACATCATGCATATGATATGACATATGCTTGCGTTTGTCAGTAAGTAATTGTACAAAATGAATTCCCTAACCTATCGTAATCACATTAAAGGAATGAATTAAGAAAATTAAACCCAACACACAAACACAAATCATTTATTTGGGGAGGGCTGGAGGGAGTTCCGTGGAGGATTATTAGGCCAGAGATTCATGATCGTGTACAGTTGAGGAGAAAAAAATTCACGTTTTCTGTTTCTGTCACTAAACTCTAATAGGCTCGGAAGCTTGCCTTGCGGAGTAAAAGAAGTGTACATGTGCTTAATAGGCTCAGGACTTGTTGAGAGAAGTACAAGGGTATATTGTTACTAGGCTTGAGTACATGTGCTTAATACTTTCATTAGTTATATGAACCCACAAGGGTAAGTTAATAGGCTCAGGACTTGCGTTCGAAAACCTCCTTCGATGTCTAAAGTAAGAAAATGTTGAGACAAGCTTCGAGATACTCCATCCGTCTTTAATTACTTGCTATATTGTTATGGGCACAAAATTTAGAAAAGAAGAAAAATTATGGTGGAGACCATAACTTTATGGGAAAATGACAAATATTTCAGAGTTATGAGTATGAAGATGACAAAAACTAAAAGAAATACTGATACTTTTTGGTGGGTCATGGTTATCATATAAAGAAATGTAGTAAGTAAAGAAAGACATACATATATGGAAAATATAGCAAGTAAAAAAAAAACGAGGGAAGACAAATCCCAATTTGTAGCAATAGGATAAATGAGGTCATGACTTATGTGGTGACTTTGTGAACGACACCCGTACTTCAATGTCTATGGACTATGGGCCTAGGTTTGTGAGTGTCTTGCTTCCTTGTAAATCTAAAGGTATAGAGGATCAATGTTGGCCTAGTGGTTGTAAGACCCTCCTTCCACCCATGTGACAGGGGGTTCGATTTTCACCGCTTGCATGAAAGATCCCCAATTTTCCCCCTTCTTGGAAGGGAATTCTCCTTATATTAAAAAAACAATATCCACATGTATATATTTTGATCTTTAAACCTGGAATTGGGTGCTTGCCAGCCTCTGGCACATTCATTTTCAATCTTTAAATTGTTATGATCGAAATTGTATCCAACTTGGGTTCAATTGTGGAGTAGGACAATACCTTTTTCTTTGTCTATGATGGTGTTTACCGGTCCAAAACCGGACCGGACCGGTTGGACCAGTGGATCGGAATCCGAATTTTTTTTGGACCGGGACCGGACTCTGGACCGGAATTTTTCCGATCCGGTTTTGGACCGGTTGGACCGGAATTTATATTTTTTTTATTCAAGAAAATCTTTTTCGTTAAGATTTAAACATATTAATAAATTCGATAGATTAAAAACTAATAATACTAAAAGCAATAATCTTGAAGGCAATTAAGATGAGGTTTTAACTTTCTAACTTTTCTAAGTTTTAAACTTTTTTTTTAACCTTCAAACCTATTTTTACAAAAAAAAAAAAAAAATGGTCCATTCTGGTGCGGACCAAAAAATTCCGGGTTTGGACCTAACTGGACCGAAAACCCGGAATCCAAGTTTTCATGGACCGGAGACCGGACCGGAATTTTCCGATCCGAATTCCGGTCCCAGTCCAAAACTGCACACCCCTATTTGTCTCGGTCTCTACTCTCTCTCTATATTGATGATAAGAATATCAAAAACTTGCAAATCTTTCATTTAGCTTCAATATATTAGGTTGTTATGCAATATCATATTTATCTGTTGGTTCATAAGAGTTTCGGAGGAGCACAAACCAATATATAGTGAATGCTAGATTACAAGAATAGGAAATCTTTTTTAAATTGGGGAACAAATCCCCCATACATTACTGTTTGTGTAACTTTCTATATACCAAAATTAAACTACAGTGTAGAGCAATATTTTAAGAAAAATACTAGTTTAATTGGTAAAGTCTTAATATATTTTTTTATAAATTATTATAGGTGAAGTGAACAAGATTGAGTGCAACATGCCAACATCTACATATTTAAGAAAATATTCCCTACAACCAGTGTAAATCCTATGTGGTATAGCATTGGTTATTTTTATTTTTGTTAATATACTTCTTTTTTATAAGTAGTTGTCTTTTCATGACTTATTTTCTTCTTTTTTGACACTCTTTCCATGAAATCAAATCCGAAAAATCCTCAAATTTTCTAGTTATATGGAAAATTTTCTAGACAATCTATTGACTGAAGGACGAATTTAGAAATCAGTCAATAGAAAATCATCTCCAGTAGTATTTACAAGCTTTGGATAATGTTTGTCCCTCATGCGCACCACTCTTCCCATCTTGCGCGCACTTCTCTCCAAGACACGGCACAACATATTTAAGCAGCTCAAGTACTATTGGAATTAACTGTGACTTTTTGGATTATGCTAATTACTTTTGACTTTTTATCAAGACTATTTAATAGTACTTCATATATTTGTAAGATTATCTACATCTTAAGACACTTAACCATCGTGCCTACTGCTTACCTGTAACTCTTCAGAAAATAGCAATTCACAAAGTTATGTCTTGAAAAAGCATGCATCACAATTTGGAGTTAAAGATTCTTTCATAATTATTCAACTTTTTTCAGTATTTTTATTTACTTATTTTAAGTAATTATTTGCAACTCTATTACTTTCAAGTTTAACTAATTAACAATATCATTAGGAAAATACAAGGTATGCAAATTTCAGTCCAAAGAAGGGGCCAAAGATCACTATTTAGCGTTTCCTGTTTTAATCGGAGCTGAATGATCAGATTATGCTCCTTCAAATCATAGTCCACATATGCATACCTTCAATTTCTGAACCAGCTCATCCTATCAGCACATATAGACAAAATTTTGATAGGATAAGTACGCTACAGCATTCAGAGGAGACTGAACACTTCAAAAGCGAGGATATCACCAAATCTCAGCAGTAGAGGATATAAAATGAAAGAAATATAGGAAGCACGATTTACACATGAAAAAACCTGCACATTCTCAAAGTCTTCAAACTTTGTTACTGTCCAACGATCATCTCTTCCTCTTCGCAGCAGTTCCTGATCCACGACCACCTCTCTTCCCTGATGCTGGCTCAGCAGCACCTCCCTTGCCTCTTCCTGTCGAGGCCTTTTGAGTCTTTTTGGTGCCAGAACTTCCAACACTTTTCAAGTCCAATTGTACTTGGATCCCTAGAGATAGCCAACACATTACTCGTTAGAAAATATGGATTTTAAATTCAGGCCCGTGAAGTAAATTTGCCGGAGAATATTAGTACAACTAACCTTTTGCATGGTTACTCTCAAGGTCCAGCTTGATATTTTTCCCACCGTCAGCATCCTCTGCAAGGAACAACAAGCATATGACATTCTGTGTTAGGAGAATCATAGAAGCGTTTTAAGCATGAAGCATACAACTATCATTTATACCATTAGGGGTTTATAAGCTACACCTGCTTACTATAATACGATTTTCACGCTATCACGTATAGTAATTGTTGCTATCTCGTTCACAAGCGCTAACATTAACACAAGCAAAAGATAGAGGATGAAGTGGAAACGAGATGAGGAGACGAAGTCAAAAAGGGCCATCGACATTATCAACACATTGTTCTAGCATGCCTAGCAACCTACACATCAGAATTTTAGATATATGGAGCAAAACTTGCTTATGGGTAATGACCCCAATGCATCGAATGACTAGGGTAGCTTGTTTGCTGATGTTGTTGCAAGGGGTGAGACTCGATCCCAGGACCTCCAGGATAGGTGAAGCCAACACTATTAGGCTATATATATAAGGTAGGGGTTCCCATGAGAAGAATCCTTATATGAGAACATATAACCTTTTTTTCCTTGCGGGGCCAATCTTCCCAAAGGATTATATTTTCAAGAAAAAGGATTATCATGTCATATGTGAAAGAAGGATTATAATTTCACTAAAAATGGGTTATAAATTCAGTGTTCTCATGTGAACTTCATTCCACACACACACACACACACACACACATGCACGCACACGCGAGCGCACACACATGCACACATGTATATTAAGGAAATGAAAGAGCAAATAAAAAGGTCTCCAGATCTGAGGAAGTTCCTTTTTTCTAATGCATGTTTGTAGCCATTCGGCATGAAAAGCAAGGAGTTAACTTTAAACAAAGAAACCAGGTGTGATCTTTTACCCAAATCGTCTGCATCTTCGGTGTTTTCTTCCTCATTTTCCCCATTGATGTCACCATTTGCCTCGCCGACTTCGTCAACAGGCTCTAAGATAGCAGCAATTCTCTTCTTCGGAGCCTTTTTAAAACCAGGAAGGGTGATCATGTCTGCTGTCCGTACCACACGCGAACTGCTACCTTCTTTATATGCCCTTGTTAGAGCAGATTTAACTGCTGGTAATATACCTTCTGTTGGAGTAGGGTGTCCCTGATAATGTACATAAAATAAAAAGAAGAATCATATGAGAAGTTCAGAATGCAGTGTAATAAACAGTTCTGTAGCAGATAGAACACCTGAAATTTCGACAACTCCATAAGCGTCTCATAGTCGTCCATACTTAATGAGTAAGCATCCATAAATTCAACAACTTCTTTAGCAGCTTCCTCCTGTGAACAGCGAAAAGCATAGCCATTAACTGCAAGTTACAAATGACAGTTCTAAACTTCTAATAGCATAGGGATATCAAATAATAGCACATGCCCAAGTAATTTAAAAAGTCCTGACCTTGGGAAGAACCCGAAGTGGTTCAGTTAATTTTTTAGTAAGAAGTGTAAGGCAATCAAGACGTAAAGTTCCCCTGCAGATCATAAAAGAAAAACTATCAAAGGTAAGGAGAATAAGAAAATAAAACAAACAGCATACATTGAAATTAAACTTACAATATGAAATAAAATATGCTTTGAATTGCAAGGTAGTACTACATTGATAAATTTGAAGATGAAGTAAAATAAACAGCGAACATTTTCCACTAGCTTTTGAAAATAGATGAGGGAATAGCACAAAGTTGCTAAGCCAGATAAGAGGATAAAATACGGACGTAAATTGGTCAACAAGTATACTATATTACATATAAAGACAAAAGGCATAGAAGTATACTTCTTTACTCACGATAATAAAAGGAATCAATTCACTCAAATTTAACATATACTTCCTCCATTCCATTATAATTGCATAGTGATGGACCCATGATGGAAGCAATTCAAGCCCGTGCAGTCAAAAAATTTTGCTCGCATACAATTATTCACTCTCAGTGATAACATCCAATTTATTTTATGGGTTTTCCTATAAAGAAACCTGTGTTTTAGTGTTTTCTATACTGTACCACCAATGTTTTTTTTCTTCCAACTTACACCCTTGAACTTTTTATCTGTTCTATGTTGTACCTCTTCACTAAGTCAACATGAAGTTTTTTGTTTATTTTATTATTTTCAGCTCTTTAGACTTACATTAGTAGGAAACTTTTCCCACGAAAAATTTACCCTGATGCTTCATTAGTCCAACCCTTTTAAAATCGAAGAATTTATCTCCCTTCGTAAAACAATTGAAAATAAGAAACTAATGGAAAAACTTAAAGTTGAGTTAATGAAAACAAATAAAAATTCAAGGATACAACTTAGAAAAAGAAATCATTGGGGGTACAGCATAAAAGACACTAAAACACAAGAATACCGTATGAGAAACCCTATTTTTATTGTAGATGGCCACAAACAATTCGCTTTTAGGTTCAGAGTAAAGTAATTCAATTAAGTATAATAAAATTAAAACAAAGAAGAATTCACTACAGAATGAAAGAGTACCATGCAATGCATTGCTCACAATTAGCACACATATAACTAAGTGTAACAATATGTGCCTAGCTGCTGCAAATAAATAAACTAGATGGAATGAAACATGGAAGGATGTAGCCTTACCTCCCTAAATAAGAGTCCCTAGATGCAAGCATATGGACATGAAGATCCTCCAAGATCCTTGAATTCTTTCCCATAGTTGAATTCTTCCCAAGCCAACCACCAAATCTATTGAAGTTTCTTTCACCCTGCAAGCTACATGTCAGGTCCATAGCTACACATGACTCATGAAGTTACATGCAACAAGGCGACCAGCTATGTCATCACAATGTAACATCAGATTATATCATAATAAGAGCCAAATTGCAGTGATTTGCTCCTCAGCAGTTCCCATGGTCATCTAAACTTGGCGCTAGACAAAAAACATAAGAAAAACAGCAAACAAAAGTACCTGCTACCTACATAAGTACGCAAGCAATTCAACCTTTGGAAACAGATTTAGATGAGAACCCAATATCATCTGGTATTTCCAATCAATATAGACATAATATAATTGGAGGGCTGAATCTCTTACTGACCTTCAATAATTAGCTTCAAACTTCTAAATATTTCGTGCTAAAAATCCCCATGCTCAATGCTTGGTACAAGGTCATCTATTGAAGGATATGAGTTCACATGTACTTATATGAGTTATATGTGAACATATCCCAGGTGAATGTCCATGCTAATGTACTTCTACTCTCAACAATGTGTTTTTCCACATTGAATTATGTTGCTACTCTTGCAATCTAAACAGGTGGTAGTGAGTGGAAGGTGAATCACTAAAGAAAAACAAGTACTATCTCCATTCCAAAAATGTTTCTACACATTTCGTGTTCTCTCTGCTTTTCTTTAATGTTGGACCCCACACCCACCGACTCACATTTCTCTCTCTAACTTTTACTTCCCTAAAAGATTGTGATGTTTTTGGGACGGATGGAATCCTTGAGAGTAAAAATGCAATACCATCATGGTATCATATCTCGACTGCATCATCGCAAGATTCGCAACATGACCACATTATAAAGGTTTTTGAGCTTACCACAAGGGAGATATAAGGCCACAACAGATTTAAACCATTTGTCTTACCCGCGACAGTGGTTTCACATTGTTACCACGATTGCAACCACATCCAAGATTTAAGCCATGATTATCATCATTCACGTGTGACATCCTAACATGAAATTGCGCACAACCTTGAGCTCAAACTATGGCCCTATACAAAACGAGCCGTGAAGTCAATAACTTTTGAAACGCACAGTGGCTCAATTTCCTCTAAGGGCATGCTTAGTAATAGAAGTCATACCACCCCCACCCAATATAGGGAAAATGAAGGTGAGTTAGAGATGGTGGTAAGGGCGATGTTGTATTATCGTGATGAGAATGGAGGGAAAAAAGAAGCTATTACCCTCCAAATGAGGGTAAAGATTACTCTAGGGGGTGGTGGGTAACTATTACCCCCATAATGAGGGTAACAATTCCCCCATTCATTCCCTTTTTTCTTACCAACACTAACTTATCCTTTTTATCACCTGTTCTTCCCCTTCATAATCACCTCTAACCACCTTAATTTTCCTTAGTTTGACTTCTAATACCCTCTTAATGCATTACCCTTAATCCAAGCATGCTCTAAATGTCACACCTGATTAAAGATTTCATTACTTTTATCTTAATTTCCCATGTTTGAACTTATAGATAACTACAGCTTTTGAGCTTATCTAAATTTAATAGCCCTTATCTGAATATATCTAAAACAATTGAACTTATTTTCCATGTATTAGCTTATAGGTAGACTCGGCATGGGCCGGGGCGGGCCTGTTCACGGGCTCGGCCCGCGGGCTTGGGGAAATGGCGGGCCGGGCCGGGCCCGAGCCCGTGAGTGGCGGGCCGGGCTTGAAAGTTTCGGATTTTGTCCACGGCCCGGCCCGGGCCCACGTGCCCGCGGGCCGGGCTCGTGCCTCATGCGGGCCTGGCCCGTGTTTTATGTTGTTTTTTTGTATTTTTTGACGCTTTTAGGCTAAAAAACAAAGGAAAGGAGCGTTCGGCCCGCGGGGCCGCCCCACGCGGGCTCGTGCCTTGCGGGCCTCGAAATAAAATTTTCTTGACCGTGACAGGCCCATGGCCCACGTAGCGGACAACGGGCCGGGCCGGGCCTCGAGCGGGCTCGTGCCAGGCCGGGCCCAAATCGTGCCGGGCCGGCCCGCGTGCTGGCCCGGCCCATGCCCACCTCTACTTATAGGCCATAATCTGAACTTGTTTCTTGTTGTGAATTGAACTTGGTAGCCCTAATCTGAACCTATTAGTACTTAGCTTCTGTTTTTGGGTGGAAAAAGAAATAAACAAAAACCAAGGTTTGTCCTTTTCACCTAAATTCCACGTATCCAAACTTATTGGCTCTTTTCTGAACTTATTTTTAGTCTTAAGACAACTTGCATCCTTCATATGGACTTATTTGAACTTACTTGAGCTTATTAGCCTTTATCTACTTAATCAAATTTATTTTTCCTGAAAATCTTCTTAAAGTTGAAAAGAAAAAAGCCTCAGCATCAAATGCGACAAGGAATAAGGAAGAAAGGGAGTATGACACTAGACATCAATGATGGAGCTGTCCGCGATACAAAAAATTCATTTTTCACAAAGGAAATAAAAAACTATGATCTCAATATGAAGATCATGAGACAAAGTGAACGTTTTCCACAAAAAGTATAAGTAAACATATACCTGCGTTAATGTCTCCCTCTGTCCATGCATCAATGAGGCACTAAAGAAAGAAAATAGGCAGAACATAAGTTAAACCCGGTGAAGAAGCAACAGATGGGCTCTATTCATATGTTTGTCCTAACAAAAGAATCAATACAATGATATCAGAGCGCATACGGAATTATGCAGGAAGAAACACAGCTACTTAGAGAGAGCTGCCACTGCCTGTATCTTCTGATTTGTACGTTAATAATATCTCCATCAGCAATTGATTCAGCTACACGGGCAAGACAGCTCATTCTTTTCATCCCACTATCATCTTTCCCCACAGAGCTTGGCCGATAATTAATATAATTTTCCTGTCACATGTGAGAAAGTTTTGAAGCGGAAACAATCACAAGTAGACATAAGCAGATTAGCAATGAATCTTATTTGCACTAGGCAAGCAATAGATTAGGTAATTCCTACTTCCTACTGTAAGCTACTAGCTATCATTTATATGTCACCATGTGTCCACATCAAGTCCTTCAACCATTTCCTTTACCATTACTCAAATAATTTCAGATGCAAATACCATAAGTCATAAAGACTAGCAATTTCAGAGTACATAACATCCAGTGAGGTGAAAAAGTTGAATAAGGAATTCCGAAAGAGAAGAAAAACCTGGATAAGAAGAGGAACCAGATCAAGGTCACTCATGCTCAAGTCAATCCGTTCATCCATCCTCAACTTCCCACCATTAAAACCAAACAGCCTGCAACATAGTGTCACATGAGATCAATTATTCTCATTAAACAATGCAAAAAGACTCAGCAATCATAATCCTTCGACTGTCCTTTCTTCTCAAAGAAAACTATGACAGAATATCCAAAAGGACATATAGCTTACAGTTCATACTTCATTTTGTATTTGTGCTTACAAGTGACTAAATGTAGATTGCCCGGCCATGAAACCACTTTAAATATTAAGATAGAAAAACACGAAGAATCCGTATATTCAAGCAACATAACCTACGAATTGCAGATACTCAGACTCATTCCCTTTATGCCCTTTTCTCCCCTAACTTTCATGCACAACAGTTTTTGGGGGTGAACAAATCATAGATAAGCAAGCCAATCGAGAAAAGAGGACTTTATAACATACTTATCAACTGCAGTAAATGGTGAAATGTCTTCATCCTTAGCACTGCTAAGAAGGTGTTGTCTAATATCATCATATCTGATAACTGAAGTAGACAAGCTCATATATTGCAGCTGGTTCACAGCCATGCGCATATCTCCATTACATCTCTCTGCCAGCTCTTCCAAAGCAATCTACGCATAAAGATTTGAAACATTCAAACAAATTGGCCATTATTCTCTTTAAGTCGGGGTACAGTGCATGAAGATGAAAGAAAGAAAAGGAACATAGTGAGGGGAGCATGAGTAGGATGGAGGATTCTGCTTTCTGAGTACTACCTCATTCACTTGAAGCCCTTCCGCATTTGCAATTTGCAACAACCTCTTCGCCATCTGCCATAGACATATATATATATGAGTATTTTAGTTGGCATATTGTTGCCTTGAAGCAGCTCAAAAGACAGAACATACTTTTCTTCATCACACGCTGTCAAGCAAAGCATGGTGCAACCGTTTTTGAATTTAATGGACTGTTTGTTATTGTGTTTTGCTTTCAATTTTTAGTTTTCATGAAACATAAATGTAGGGAAACCACATGAAGTTTCAAGTTTTTTCTAATCAGTTTTAAACCTTATTAGCATGAGTACTTTTGAGCTCATCATATAACATATACTCCCTCCGCTTTTTATTAGTTTACTCGCTTTCCATTTTGGGTTGTCCTTTATTAGTTTACCCACTTCTTTTTTTCTGTTTTTGAAATGGTCCTACCAATTATATATTATTATCTTTACAATAGAGTTTTTCTCACTCTACTGCTCTTGGCCCTCAACATTAACTTCAATACAATATGCAATAAAGTAATACTTTTTCTTTCCTTTTAGGAAAAATTGTCAAGAATAAGCCAATCTTTGACCTGTCTTCTGAAAATAAGTTAGACTTTTAATTAACTCTCAACAAGTAAAGCTTATGAGGGTACCTACTTTAATTGAGTTATTTGACTCAATTAAAGCAGGTACCCTCACAAGCTTTACTTGTTGAGAGTTAATTAAAAGTCTAACTTATTTTTAGAAGACAGGCCAAAGATTGGCTTATTCTTGACAATTCTTCCTCCCCTCAACTTCTTCTTCTCTCTCCTCCCCCTTAACCTCCATATGTGAACCCCCTCTCCTCCCACCGGCCCCCATACCCTAGCAAGTCAGTCACCAACCCCCCACCCCTCCCCTTCGGAACAGGCCCCCACCCTCAATCGACACACCCACCCCAGCCACCGGCGTCCGGCCCCCCCCCGAAAATAATCCCGCATCCCCCAAAATCAGCCCCCCAAACTCTTACAAGGGTGAAGTTATCCAAGTTTAAATTAATGGTGGAATTTACATTTCTCACAAAAAAATGAAGAAAAAACTACAAATAGAATGGAGAGAGAAAGTGTGGGAGGTAAGAGAATGAGGGTTGGGACCAACACTTCTATTCTTCCACTGCACCGAGGAGCAGACTGGAACCAGCATCAACCACGTCCACCACTACCTCCATTAATTTTAATTATCCAAGCTTTTTGCTCTATTTTCAGATGAGGGGGTTTATTTGTGCTGAGTGCTCATAGTGCCTATTGGGATGGGGTCCTGGGGAGTGAACAGTAAGTTGTTGCATGTTGGGTCAAAAATTGCTATTGCTACGTCTCTCAAAAAACCCACCACTAAAGACCATCTTTGGAGCAGAAAATTTGTGGGGTTCATAATTTGGGCGCCATTTCCATGATGGTATGATTGACGATTTCTTTGAGATTGTGAATAATGGGGATAATAATGATTTTGAGGGGCAGATTATTGTTGCCATTGTTGGGTTGTGTTTGATTTATGCCAAAAAGAATTTATGCCAAAATTTCATTGATGTATTTGTTAACTGAATGAATGGGTGCGACTGATTAAGTGATTTAGAGATGGAGGGGGGTGGTGGTTGGCAAAGCGTTTATAGAGAATAGAGAAACAAAGCATGGAGATGAGGAAGGAAAGGAAAAGTGGCGGTGGGAGGAAAGCGGCAGTGAAGGACTAACCAGGGAGGAGAGAGAAGTTTTTTTTATAAAAAATTAAATTTAAGTAAACAAATTAGACCAATTAGAGAGCGCCAAATGTCATCTTTAACCTATTAAAGAGGTTACCAACCAGTCAATACCTAATTTAAGAAGATACCTACACAAGCTTTACTTATTAAGAGTTAATCAAAAGTCTAACTTATTTTTAGAAGACAAGCCAAAGGTTGACTTATTCTTGACAATTTTTCCTTCCTTTTATGACCATACCTATTTCTCCTAAACCTTTGTGCCAAAAAAATGGGTAAACTAGTAACAACCGGAGGAAGTATATATAACTTTTGAAATTTAAAGCACAAGACTAGAAACTGCATGTGATACTGAATAGGGTCTAGAATTTTAATATGGTAGTCAGCCTAACCAATGCATGCGACTTTCAGGGATTAAAATAATACCCCGTTCTTAAGAAAAAAAGATGGGTTTTAGATGCTCTAGGTTGCGGTACCTTCCATTTCCATTGCCTTCCAATTTTGCTTCTCTCGTCTACTATTTCTCTTTATCCGTTCCTCTCTCCTTCCCTCTTCCCTCCCTCACTCTGATGCAAAGCATCCTCATGAGCATGCAAAAGACTAGAAAGCCAAGTTTCCTTACAACTCTTGAGTCTTGCATTATCTCTTACTAGATTAGTTGCTTTTCGAAAAATCAATGATGGGCTACTCCTTAATTCAAATTAATTGCTTAAGTAATCTTACAAGTAATAGGATTAGGAGAATTTTTCAATATATATCATGACTTCCTTTGAATTCCTATAATTGTAGTGATTCCAAAAATATCATACTGACTTCTTAGGGTTTGAATTTCATATCTTATGGAGGTAATAAACTCCATATCCCTTTGTTTTCATTTTCGCACAAAAAGTTACACAAAGGAAAAGAAAAAGAAATACAAGATTGATTCTTTATCAAGAATATTCAATGATGGAAATTGTATAGCTACCTCTATTCTTTGATGATTGTAGAACCTTTCCACCACCACCCCACCCCCTTTTGGGTTCACCAGAAATGAAAATTAAGTGAGATGCAAACAAAACAAATGATACAACCATTGTCCCAAATAATTAACTCATTGCCTTTTCCACGGGATTTTAGATGGGGTTTTTCATAGATCCATCTAATTGATTGTCATGTTAACAGTGGGTATTGTACATTGAGATTGAAAAAATAGAAATGATTGGATATAGTCGATAATAATGTAGTGGGAAGAGAGAGAAGATAAATGTGGTTGGAGATAATGGATAATTTTACGTTGAAGATAGTAAAAATGTAACATAATAAATTGGCGAAACCCAAAAAGGAAAGTGGGGGGTTGGGGGGGGGAGAAGGGAGTAACATTGAGTGATATAGTCAATAGCAAACCTCAAAAGAAGGGATAGTCGGCTCTTGATAATATAGTGTGAATACATTTCTTAGTGCGCAAGTAGTTAAGGCAATTCCTTCTTGAACTAGAATCGTAATACAAGTGACCAAGAAATAATGTTGGCTTCAAGAGGTCTCATACACATTTGTAACCCAAGTTTCTTTTCTTTCCTACGATCAAGAATAGTGGAATTGAGAAATAAGATGCCCTTAGCCTCAATCTATTACTTAGCCTCACATTATGTCGCCTCTCAATCTTACAAGATGCCCTAATCTTGGACTTCATGACCATATGGCAAGATAAACTTAGTGTTTATTTGGTTCAAGCCATGGGATGAATGAGAATATAACCAAACAAAGGAGGGAAATGGTAACAAAAATTGTTACCTTTATTGGGTATTTAGTTCAAGCCATGAAATGGAAAGAGAATGGTAACCCTTACCACCAAGAAATGGATTTTGTTGGGGAAGGGAAGGTAACGAACTATGGGAGATACCACCAAGTAATGGTAATGGATTTAGGAGGGCTTGAACCAAACAAGAAGAAGTGAGTAGGCAATTCCGTTTCTTGGAGCCTAAAAATGTTGAGCCAAACATGCTCTTAGAATTTTCACTTTAAAGAAATCCTCAAAAGTCGGAATAAAATGAGATGACTAAGTTTTCAAAGGCAATAGACTTGGTATTTCATGCTTCTACCTGATTCCCATATAACACAAGAAAGTCCATTGGGGGTCCATCTTCGTTTTTTCCTTAACCGTTTATATAAGCAAATCTAAACTACCAAAGAAAGCTAAAACTTTTGAGAGGAGATCATCATTGAAAAGGGTCAATACTTACCATATTTCATAAAGATGGAATCCCAATAAGGCTTCCTTCTATTCACCTTATTTCCCCTAATTTGAACTTACTAATCTCTAAACTTATTGGCACTTTTTTATGCCTATAAATATTTTCATCTTACTAAAAAGAGTTTCTAAGTATAAAAGTTTAAACAAGTTCAAATAAGGGCCAAAAAAGTTCGTATTAGTTCAATATAACAACAATGTCAAAGTCTTAACCGCAATTGAATAGAGTTGGTTACATAAACCATAAATTTATCTCATGTAGTCATCCATGTAGATCTACTATCTTATGTCAAGTGTTATAAGTTCTTGCATACCGATTTCTACTATCATTATTCAAACCCTCCATCTGCATCATCTTCGGCCTCCTCCGTATTTTAAAATAAAATCTCCACAATCCCAACTTTCTACCACTCTTACAGCCTTACAGGTGTATCCTCTAATAGACGTCTCACATGCCCGAGACCAACATAATTAGTGAATGTGGCATGTGGGGACCAAGATTGTGGATATCTCTAATTGACTAATTCAACAAGATTGGGAAGACAAACAAAATACCACAAGATTTAAAAAAACGCACACTACCAATACAAGGACAGAGGAGATGCTCAAAAGGCATAACTACATCTATCTAGGGACAACCAATACAAGGACAAACGAGATGTTCAAAAGGCAAAACTGCTCAATCTATCTAGGGACAAATCCTATAGCCGTACCACTAAATTGTGGAAAGAATGATAGAGTATAGGTTGAAAAAATGTACAAGTTCAAAGAACCAATTTGGATTCTATCAAGACAATCAATAGTGGAAGTCATACATCTTATGAGATAAATGATTGAATATGATAGGTTGTGAAAGAAGGATCAGCACATGATATTTCATTGACAAAGAGAAAGCTTATCATAAGGTACCAAGAGATGTGCTTTGTTGAGCAATGTCAAAGAAGGGTATACCACATAACTATATTGACTTGGTTAAGGATATAAATCAAAATGTGGAAACAAACCTTGTGGAGGAGTAAAGTAGGATTGACTTGAGGAGGAGTAACTTAGGAATTTCCTATTACAACTGGACTTTTAGATGAACCAATAAGAGCCTATCCCAGCTGAGATACCCTAATGTATGTTGCTTGCAGATGAAATTGTATTGCTGAAGATGGGGTTAATGCTATATTGGAGCAATAAAGGGAAAAGTTAGAATCTCTAGTGTCTAGGCTAAGTCAGAGCATATATAAGTACATTGAGTGCAATTTTTGTAATAATAGGAAATCAAGCGAGGATGTGGTGATAGTGGAGGGTAAGGAGTTACCCATGGGTGGGTGTTTTAAGTACGTTGGATCAATTCTTTATAATAACTTAAAAAGAAGTTTCTCACATTTGGATTAAATTATGAACTTTCTGTATGAAGTTAAGGAGCTTCATGGGGAATTTCCGTTTCTTAGTGATACGATGAATGTGATTGACTCACTCTTTTTTTGCTTCAATTTCCTTTAAGGAACTCTTCGTCCTCCTTTTATATCTTGAACCTAATTCAGAATTGATTGATGATATGTTTAATCTTCTAACAAAATTAATACTTATGTTATTGTACACTAACAAATCATCATCATCTGATATCAGATAAGGTCATTGTTTCCGATTTTCAGCATAGCTACATTTCACAGCCTGTTGCTGTTTCGCATAAGATTATGAGGTACTGTTCCTAATTTGTCACAATACAAATCAAGTAAAATCTAAGAACTAGGCATGAGAAAACTACATTTAGTCTAAAAACATGTATAAAATAATTACAAATCAGGACTTTCACATCAAATTGCAGACAATTCAATCTCTCTACACTTTTTCAAAAGGTTTGAGAGATATCAACCAGCAGATTTAGCAAAACAACTGACAAAATCTCAACATAACATCCAGAAAATTTTGTTGCTTATACAATTACCAAAAAGACTATACAGCGTACTAACTTACCTAGAAGGCCTGGCCATGCCACAATTTTCATAGCTAAAAATTAATGTTACCTGTTGTTTTGTGGGCTTCCGGAAATTATACGGCAAACAGTAATTTGTAAGACTTTTCAGTTTCTGACTGTAGCGATCATTACAAATGCAGATAATTGGGATTTTGGATATCTTGATGCTAGCAATTAGGTCTGCAACCCCACCTCTATCACCAGCCGACATACCATCAACTTCATCCATAATCAGAACAGTCTCAGGGTGCTTTGACCTAGAAGTTCAACCTCATTAACCAATAACAGAATATAAATCATGATTCACGAATATATATTTTTAGCTAATGAACAAAACTAACCTATGCGGATTATCACGAAGTAACTTATTACTTATAAGCTCCTTTATGGAATTTGCAGTGCTTCCCCCGATTCCCTTACCAATTACCGAATCAGCTTTTCCACGGTTATCACTGGCATTCACCTATAAGCATTAATTAAAACAATTTAAATTAAGACAGAAGCATAATATCAAACATGTACCATGATTATGATTTTACTGATGATGATGGTCTGATGGATGTACCTCAATTGTCTCACACCCCAGCATCTTACTAACTAACTTTGCTGAAGTAGTTTTCCCTATACCCGGATTTCCACTCATCAAGACAGCCTTTTTCTCAGAAGAATTGCTTTGCTTTTTCCCTTTTCCTTTATTATGCAAAAATTGCTCATTCCAATTTGATAACCAATCATGAAGACCTTTAACCTGCAGCAAGCAACAGCATAGACTTAATGTCCTCTGAACAATTTACAGAAAGAAGAACACAAGGAATAAGAACTGTGCAGATCAACAAGGACATACAAGTGTCTGATTGCCAATTATATCATTTGGAACTTTGGGCCTGTATTTTTCTGTCCATGTGGAGGAAGCACCTTCCTTTGAAAGATCCTTCTTCTTAGCAGGGGACGGATTTGCTGAAGACTTAGAAGCCTTGTTGGCAGAAAAGCTTCCCCCCTCAGCTTCTGTTACAACCGGTTCACCGACAAGTACATGAAAAAATTGAAAAATAAGTTTTGTCGACGAATAATGGCACCAAAGTATGTTATAGAAGATAGGAATAAACCGATTGGTAGATGCTAAAGTACATGCAAACGTAATTATTCAACATTGCTAGAACTTAGACATATAATATGGCATGTGTCGTTTTCACAAACTTTCAGACTGAAAATTCAGCAAAGAAGGGTCCGCAATCTTCATCTTGGATGCATCAACAATATTTTTCACATGCAATATTATTCAGATTGTCATTTGAATTGGCATAATCCGCATATACATCATATTTTGATGTATCTGTCCTCTCAACTAGCAGCACTTAGCGCATGAAACATCAAGTTCACTCTCACTGGACTAATCCAGGTTTCAACTTTCAATAACTCCAAAGCTACAAGTTTCTCGCAAACGGCTAAGGGTCTTTTGTGGAGGGTGAGCGCTGAAAAATGTTGGTCCTCCTTACCATGTTCATACTGAGAACTTCAGACACTTAGGCCATTCAAAGTCCTCAGGTTTTCCCAAATCAGATAGGGGCACAACAGGCAGCACTAATCTTTTTATAAGAGGAGACATGGATGCAGGTAGAGCAATCTCATAATCTCAAACAATTACATACGCATAAAAGATTAGAGAGGACATTATGTAGTTACTGTAAGAGAGTATTTGGTTGGGCGGAAAAGCAATTCCTCCATTTTCCTTTGTTAAATTTGTAAAGGGTGGAAAACAATTTTCCCAATGGTGGGGCAGTTTTCTGAATGGTGGAAAACAATTTCCTTCTCAAAAGAAGGGAAACCACATTTTCCCCACTATTCTTCACCTTCCTCCTATCCAATTTCCCCCATTCAGTTGCATTCTTCTTTTTTCTCTAACTCTCCATGCAAGGAACCAAACAAGGGTCTAAGCTACAATTGTGTTTTCCCTTGGAAAATGTTTTTTTTTTTTGAGAAAAAAATTCCAATGAAAACATTTTCCGTCCAACTAATCAGAGTCTAAGATCGTGTGCTGGGATGCAGAAAGGCAGAAGTCAATTAGTTTTGGTGGCCTTCAATATATATTAAGTGTCATGTCCCATTTGACATGATAGAATACACACATGACATGCCCTTACATTAAGTCAATGAAGTACTATTATGACACATGATGTAAAAAGATTACATGTTACAAGAAAGTGAAAATTAAGAGCAATAAGAGTTGTCATGCATACTTTTCGCATTTACGTTCTGCTGAATTTTCTTTGCTGCTGACGACGGAGTGCTTTCAGATGGTTTATTTAAATGGTCTCGAGCAGATGTTTTTGATTTATTGGATGCCCGGATCATATCGAATAAACCATCCTCTGTAAGAAAGGATGTTCTACATGACAAAGTAAGAAACTGGTGAGAAGTCGTAACAAATTTGAATTGGAAGAATCAGCAGACGAGAAAAAGACCGAACCCTAATTCTTTCGCTTTAGCAGATTTCCGTCCCCCAATATCTTCATCGCATAAAAGATAATTCTGTAAAGCACAAAATTAGTAAACTGCAAATAAATCTGGTGGGAACAGGCGAGGAGAGAGTGAAACAAAAAGTATGGGTCAAAGATCAAGGGAAGCAACCGTCTTCTTGCTGACAGATCCTGTCACACGACCTCCATGTCTCTTGATCAAATCTTCTGCTTCTTCTCTTTCCAAACTACAAGGGAAACTTGGAGGTTAGGAGACGAATATATACTCACAATTACTTCCTCCGTTCTTTTTCTAGTTCTACCAATTCCAGTTTGCACATTTGCCAATGCAAAACTTTGAGCATTTATATCTTTAGTTGTGTATAAGTAAAAATTATAAAAAGTCGATATCGTGAAAATATGAATTGAAATGTATCTAGCAAGATAGCACGTGCACGTCACTAAGCTTTTCCTTACATATAGATAATACAAGATGGTCAAAGAGAAGCATGTGAATAATGTCAAAAGTCAAAATGGAAAAACCAAAATAAAAAGCAGGAGGCAGTATGAATCAAGATAAATGGGCATCCATTAGGGGGCAGGGAAGAAAAGAACCACCAAAGTAAAGTGCATGAAAACTGCAAGATCTCAAGGATAACAACTAAAATCTGAAACTCTATACCTGTCAAGTGTGCCAGAAATTACAAAAGTCTTCCCAGCTAAACACTCAGGTGTGCCTTCAGGAACTTCCTGGACATAAAAGGGGTTAAGGAAAATAAGGGGAGATTTTGGAGGACCGAAGGAGACTAAACACTTAAATGAGTTAGCACACCACTCACTATTAAGACAATTTTATAGGAATATCAAATGCATGATATTTTAGTACCTTTTCTCCTTTATGGGGTGGATCTTTTCTCTCGCCAAAGTTCATGAATCCGCCCCGTCCACCAGCTCCCGTTCCTCTTCCACTAGCAGCAGTGGCAGATGCTGCTCCCCTACCACGGCCCCTTCCAGCAGATTTGACGGGAGTTTGCGTCTCCTTGTCCTCATCCATTTCCTCATCACTTTCTTCAGCATCCACTTCCTTCTTGGGAATACCCCTTCCTGAATTTCCCTTAAGTCTTTTGCTAGGCGTAGCCTCAGCTGACTTCTTTCTGGTGCTAATTGGAGTAAAGTCGTCATCATCATCTTCCTCCTCTACTTTCTGAACCTTCTTTGCAGGTGAAGGTTTAATATTAACATGGGTATCCTCATCTCCCTTCTGAATCTTTCTTTTGGCTGGCACCTCCACTTTTTCAGTCTCAGCTTTTGACTTCTCTTGATCTTTATCGAAATATTTGCTTGTTTTCCTTCTACCACCACTTTCTTGACCTCCCTAACTCGCATAGTAACCACGCGCAGAAAATTTTAACACAAATCTTTACATTACCAAGATCATTTAAAAAAAGTCCAAATTTTTTGAATACCTTAAACTGATCAACTAAAAAATAATTCCGCGAAATCATGCAATTCAACCAAAAATGGCAACAACAATACATAATTCAACACATCAAGCTCATTCAAATAAAGAAAAACCTAGCTAAACCTTCACTTCAACAGCGCGACAAATTGACATACACCAGCACATCACTTGATACTATAAAGATTAAAAAATAATTAACATCTGATTCACTAACCACTTTCTGGGCTTCTGAAGTACCGGCAGAAGGTTTTTCAGAAGCCGGTTTCGCTGCGGCTGGCTTGGCAGCATTGGCATTACCCTCATCCTTATCATGTTTCTTCATAAACCATTTCCTAATATCTGACTGCTTAAAAAAACAGCATAATAGTTTGAAAAATTAGAAACCCACAAAAAGAAACAAAAGAATTGCAACATTAATAATACCCTTTACTCACCATATCTGTAATGCAAGCAGATTAAACTGTTTCAGATTGTCCTGCCCACGAAAATCTGCGGAAAATTAGAACCCTAGCACACAAAATTAGCACTGACAACACATGGGTTTTCTTTAAATTTATATGAAAATAGACATAAAATCAAATGGGGGGTTGACTAGGTTTGTAAATAATTGGGTTCCATTAAACAATGAAAGATGAGAAACTGAAAACCCTAATGCAAAGGAGAAGAGTAACAGAAAGAAACCTGGGAGTAGTGTGTGTTACAAGCTTTTCCCGCTTCTCAACTGTTGGGCGCCTAGCTTCTCGCTTCTCACTTCTCACTTCTCACTTCTCACACACCAGTTACACAAACAACATACGATGATACGACTTACGAGTTACGACAGCGGTTAAAGGTTAAAGGTTAAAGGTTAAAGGTTAAAGGTTAAAGGTTAAAACTTTGGGGAGAGTTAAAAAAGGTTCGAGAACATTTTAGATGCATTGATCAAATTTGTTCCCAACTGTTATCAACTAGTCAACTATATGAAACTTTTTTTTTTGAAAAGGTCGTTTAATTCATTAGATTAAGGTTTTGGGTATAAACTCGTATTAGTTACATCGGGTCGATAGTTTCCATTTGAATGGAAAGTTTGAAAATTTTTTTTTTTTGAGGGGAAAGTTAGATCGAGCTATCATTGCAAATCATATTCCGCCAAAGTAGTGATACTTTGGGGAAATGGAGCAATACAAACAAGTTCAGCACTACCATGAGTGTCCCATCTTGCCACTAAATGGGCTACAGTATTCGCGACCCTTCTAATATGAGAAAAACGAAAGCTATTAAAAGACTTTGACAAGACTCTAATATCATCATAAATCAAATAAAGTGGAGAAAATCCAACAGCATTGTGATGAGAAGCGAGAACCACCGCAAGAGCATCACTTTCTAACCACACATTGTCATATCCGACCCTTCGAGCCACTTGGAGCCCGTACCTTGCTGCTTCAGCCTCAGCCATAGTTGACACCTCACTCCCTACAATTCTTCTCGTAGCCATCATTAACACCGTACCTGAACTATCACGAAACACCGCTCCCAAACTTACATATCTTCCTTCCACAATGTGAGCATCCACATTTATCTTAATTACTTCCAAAGGAGGACGAACCCAGGTAGCAGCCAAGCTCCCATTCCCTGTACTCATTAATATTGGCGAGAAAACATGCTTTGAGTAGGATCTATAATCTTCCACCATGCGAAGGAAATTAGTGGCCATCACCTGCGGGTTGGATTCTTCCTGTGCATATATAAGTTTGTTGCGACAAAACCACAAAGCCCATGCTATTGTTGTTATTTCACGGACCTCCTCCATACTCAACTCACTGACCCACCAGAGTAATTTTGAGGCAAAAGGACCATCAGGGGCAGCCCTCACTATATTTCCATGTTTACAATTATCCCACACCTCACCTGTAACAATGCACTCAAATAGCACATGGTTGATGGATTCTACTTCAATACCGCAGCACATACAAAGCTCATCTTGCGCTATGTGGCGCTTGAACAAAACTTCTTTCACAGCCATGTTTCCCTTACAGGCCTGCCAAACAAAGTGAGAGAGTTTCGGGGGTCCTCCAAGCTTCCAAACTATGCGCCAAACATCATTCAAATTTTGCGGCATCATTTGGCCACCCAGTAAGCCAAACCAATAACCTGACTTGACATTGTAAACACCATCCTTCGAGCATCCCCAATATCTCATATCATTAGCAGAAAATATAGATAGTGGAGTTTGAAGAATTGACTTACAATCCTTGTCCGAAAAACATGTCGAGACAATGTGATGATTCCATGTTCTTCCTGTGGTGTCAATACAATCTCTCACCTTGGATATCATCTCCTTTGCTTCTAGAGAACGTGGTTCCGGTGCAGCCGTGTTTCCATTGATCCACGCTTCTTCCCACACATTGATATTTGACCCATCTCCAACTCGCCATTTAAGACCTTCTAGAAGAAGAGATTTAGCTCCCCACAAACTTCTCCAAGAGTAGCTTGGATCGAAACCTCTTCTTGCATTTAACACATCATCATTTTTAAAATAGCGAGCTTTAAGAATTTTGTGCAGTAGAGAAGAAGGGTTTACATGGAGTCTCCAGATTTGTTTCGCAAGAAGAGCTTGATTGAAAACATGAAGATTTCGAAATCCCATACCTCCCATAGCTTTCGGCTTACACAATGCATCCCACGAACACCAGTGCATTTTCCTTTGTGTATCAGTTGAACCCCACCAAAACCGAGCCATCAATGCATGAATTTCATCAATCAAACCGTCCGGAATTTTGAAGATACTCATCATATAAGTTGGAATGGCCTGCACAACAGCTTTCAGTAGAATCTCCTTTCCGGGTCTCGACAATAATTTCTCTTTCCACCCTTGAATCTTCTTCCATATTCTCTCTTTTAGCGATGCAAAAATCACCTTCTTTGATCTGCCAACAATAGTAGGTAAACCCAGATACTTATCATGTTTCACCACTTCTTTAACTCCTAAGGTTGCCACAATTTCTTGTCTCCGACTAGTAGCCACACACTTGCTAAACACAACATCAGTTTTATCAAGATTGACACTTTGACCAGATGCTCTTTCATATTTACTGATTATATCAGTTATCACAGAGCATTCTCTAACAGTTGCTTTAGCAAAAAGAAAACTGTCATCAGCAAAGAAAAGGTGAGAAACTCTAGGAGCTCCATTACAAATTTTCGCACCATGAATGCGCTTTTCCTGGGCTGCTTTAGAAATAAGAGCAGAGAAAGCATCAGCAACCAGAAGAAATAAATAGGGGGAAATGGGATCACCTTGTCTCAGACCTCTCGAGGGAATAACGGAACCAGAAACTTTTCCGTTGATTTTGAAAGTAAAAGATACACTAGCAAGGCAATACATAATCTTCGTAACCCAGACAACGCTGAAACCCAACTTATACATCACTTTCTCCAGAAAACTCCATTCTACTCTGTCGTATGCTTTTTTCATATCCAATTTCAAAGCAAACGATCCATCTTTTCCTTCTCCTCTCCTCTTCATAGCATGAAAAATCTCAAAGGCTATAAGAGCATTGTCAGTGATTAATCTCTTAGGAACAAAAGCACTTTGATTTTCAGAGATTATATCACTTAATAATGGTTTGAGTTTATTAGCCATAGTCTTTGAGATAATTTTGTACAATACATTGCAGCAACTTATTGGTCTAAATTCCGTCATACGTTTTGGATTTGCACATTTAGGAATTAGCACCACACAAGTTTTATTAATATCCTCCAGGTCCACAGGCCCCTCCACCAATTTTTCACAAAAGAAATTATATCATGCCCAACAATATGCCAAAATTTCTGAAAAAATAAAGCATGCATACCATCAGGTCCCGGGGCTTTATTGGGATGCATCTGAAACAACGCACATTTAATCTCTTCATCTGTAGGCTCTTTGTTCAACATCGTATTCATTTCATCTGTAATTATCGATTCAAGACCCTCTAAAGCTTGCTCGATGTTTGTTGGGACTTCAGTGGAGAAAAGTTTGCCGAAATATGACGACACCAAATCTTCTAAGTCCTCCTCCTTATCTCGCCATACATTATTCTCATCAAACAGCCCAACAATGGAATTGTGATGTCTTCTTTGGCTCGCCTTTTTGTGAAAGTACGTGGTATATTTGTCACCATCACGTAGATCGTTAGCTCTAGCTCTTGCAAACCAGTAGGACTCCTCTTGTTTGTGGAGTTCATCTAGTTCATTTGAGAGTTCAAAACAAAGATTCAGCATAGCAGCATCCGGGTAACGAGTTTGGTTCGCTCTTAGCTTCTCTTCTGTATCTTTTATCTTCTTTTTTATGTTTCCAAAACTAGCAGCTGCCCATTGTGTTAAACTTTCAGCACAGGTTCCCACACGAGCCACCACGTTTTCACCGACAGTGTTCTTCCAAGCTTGCGCTACAACATCTGCACATTCCGGTTTCGATAGCCAAATAGCCTCAAACCGAAACAACCTCTTTTTTCTACCACGATCATGCGGATTCCAAGTTGAGAGGAGAATAGGCGTATGATCCGATCTATATTGTGCAAAATGACGAACCATATAATTCGGAAACAAGTCACACCACATACCATCCGCAAGAAATCGGTCCAAACGTTCTCTAACAAGTGTAGTGGGACTGTTACCCCGCTTCCAAGTAAATTGACAACCTTTATAACCCAAATCACACAAACGACAATCATCAACAGCTCCTCTAAACGCATCCATTTCCCTTTCCCCTCTCGGAACTCCTCCCTCCTTCTCTGCTTGGCACAGAATCTCATTGAAATCCCCGAACATGATACACGGCACCCTACTCATGGCTTTTATTCTTCCCATCATCTCCCAAGTTTTGTGTTTATGCTCCCGTTCAGGCCACCCATAAATACCTATTGCTCTCCAAACCGGCACATTATTGTTATCAAGAACGTCTGATATAAAGTGATGAGTTGAGTAAGTGCTTGGGACCACATTGATGTCACGCCACCAAAATCCCATACCTCCTGCCCTACCATTACTACTCAAACACACCCCATTAACAAAACCACAAATATTTCGTATCCGTTCAAGTTTTCCTGCATCGATTATAGTTTCCATCAAAAAAACAATGTTTGGCCTCTCTCTCCAGCACCAATCTCGGAGAGCATTAACCGAGAATTTGGGCATCCGCCCGATCGGGTCGGGCGAGCCCCGCCCGGGTGGGCCCGAGATTAAAAAAACCGAAGCTTCACATGACGCCCGACCGGGCGAACCCCGCCCGATCGGGCAGAAACAGCGAACTACGAGACGCCCGTCCGATCCCACCGGGCGCCCCTATTTTTCCCCATTTTCCATCTTTACTTCCAACAATCCCCCACTGAAGATGAGAAAAGATACCAAATGAGAGAAAGGAAATTTCTGGGCATAAAAGGAGATCAATACATAACATCCGGTGTTACATTTAAGTAAATTGAAACCAAATGTTTAGTGAAGTGGTACAATGACTAACAAGCCCAAGGGTGGACAAACCTTGAAACCCTTAAACTTTTGATCAAAGATTGGACTAACCTTGAAACTCTAAGATTTAAGTCACGCCCCCCACAACACATACATCACTCCAAAAATCTAGTAAACTCCGCAAAGTGAACGCGTTTTAAGCCATGCGTTTACCTTAGCTTTCATGGAAGCTCTAGGAAACTGGTGGTAGGCGTTTGTCATGTGCACCTAACCAAAGATAATTTCTCCTACTCTCTTTTACAATTAAATGTAGAAGGGAAGTAAGGTTCGTATCCACAGGAAAACAGGGACAAGTTTAATATTTAGCGTGAATTAGTACCTAGATGACTCTAAGGGTCGAGTAACCTAATAAAAAGGGGGGTTTTCAAAAGAGTTATAAACAAACTAAAATTAACTAGCAAATAAATAAAATGAGAAATCAATATGGAAAGATCTTGAATCCGACTAACATCCACTTCAATTCATTATCGATCATTGAACCTCAATTCTAATTATTTCCATGATTATCTATTGTTGAGAACTAACCTCGCATTCTCCTTATTCTTAGTTGAATAGCACGATCAGATAAATCAGATTTGCACTGGTTCTTTGACTTTGGAGTTTGAGGGCAAACATCGGTATGATGATCTAAAGAACAAATTCTACAAGCTTTTACCTGTTGAACTCTATTGTTCTTTACCATGAACTCATGCATCATCGATGTAAGAGCTTGTACTTGATCCTCGGCCTTTGAAGAGCTAGAACCTGGACTTTCAATATTTGCTCTACGATGATTCGATCTTCTACTGAACTGTCTCGAGCCTTCAGCTAGTTCTTCAATGAGTTCTCTAGCTGCAGTTGGGGTTTTGTTTATGAAAGAACCTCCACTAGCAGCATTCACCATTCGCACATCTTCGTCAGAAGAACCATTGTAAAAGTACAAAATGAGGTCTTCATCAGAATAGCCATGATATGGACAACTAGCACAAAGTCTCTTGAACCTCTCCCAATATTCGTAGAAAGACTCATCGTGATTCTGCTCAATATTGCTGATTTCCTCTTTAATGTTGATGACTTAGAAGCTGGAAAGAACTTCTCAAGAAATCGCTTCTTCATTTCAACCCAAGTGGAAATACAACCAGGAGGAAGATAATATAACCAATCTTTAGCTCCATCCTTCAAAGCAAAAGGAAAAGCTCTCAACTTGATTTGTTCATCCTTTGCTCCACTTGGTTTCATTCTAGTACAAACCACGTGAAACTCCGAAAGAAATTTGTTTGGATCTTCTCCATTGAGCCCATGGAACGAAGGAAGCAAGTGTATCAACCCCGACTTCAATTCAAAAGTAGTGCCTTCATCAAGAGCCGAAAATGAGATGCACAATGGTTGTTGATCAAGGTTAGGAGCCGTGAGCTCCCTCAAGGTACGAGTTTCAATTCTCGGAGGCATCTCTTCCTCCACTTCAACGTTAAAAGATGATTCTTGAAAATTTTCTCGCAAAATGTTTCTCCACCTGAAAAGAGTCAATTCTAATTCGGGATCGTAATGCAAAGATTCTTTGTTAGTCGTACGAGTGTTAACCATAAACAAAGAGCACAAGCAATACAATCCAAAAACACACGCTATATACAAACAAGTAACTCCGTTTCCCCGGCAACGGCGCCAAAATTTGGTGGTAGGCGTTTGTCGTGTGCACCTAACCAAAGATAAATTTCTCCTACTCTCTTTTACAATTAAATGTGGAAGGGAAGTAAGGTTCGTATCCACAGGGAAACAGGGACAAGTTTAATATTTAGCGTGAATTAGTGCCTAGATGACTCCAAGGGTCGAGTAACCTAATAAAAAGGGGAGTTTTCAAAAGAGTTATAAACAAACTAAAATTAACTAGCAAATAAATAAAATGAGAAATCAATATGGAAAGATCTTGAATCCGACTAACATCCACTTCAATTCATTATCGATCATTGAACCTCAACTCTAATTATTTCCATGATTATCTATTGTTGAGAACTAACCTCGCATTCTCCTTATTCTTAGTTGAATAGCACGATCAGCGTGACTATAAAACCCTAACTAAAGGATAACCTAGTCCGATCAGCGTCTAAGTTCAATCCAATAGCAAAGAATAAACACAGAGAATCAATAGACTCCGCTAACGTCATACACGCGATAAACATTCAACAGTTGATTCAATTTCCCCAAGAAATAACCAAGACGATCTGCATCTAAGTTACTCCCTAGATTGCTACAAATTGATAAAAGAATAAAACAATCCGATTCTATTCTTAAATCTAGCATTAGATTAATTACACAATCAAACTAGTAACGTTCCTAGCATAATCATGCAAAAATCATAGAACACAATCATAGAAATTAAACCATAATCAAAGAAACTAAATAGAGAGGAAAGATCTCACAATAATGCTTGAAGCTTCATATTAATCTCGTTGAAGAACAGTTCAAGCTACAATCGGCATAGCATAAGCCAATTTGATACGCTCAAGTTATACGTAGTATTTACGTTACTTTGGGTGCACTTTGCTAAGGGTTTGATTGTAATTGTTAACATTCGTGTTTTATTTAACTCTTAGCGGAAGTTCGGAGTGTTGCGAGATAAGTTGTGTTAATGTCATGTATTCCGAGCTTCCAAGGTGAAATGCATTTGAGCCGACCAAAGCCCAAGCATCACCGCAAGCATCAAACTCCACCGCAAGCCCAAGCATCATCGCCAAGCCCAAGCATCATCGCCCATCCAGCCGCATCGCAAGCATGCCCAGCACCACGTCTGCCCAGCAAGCTCAGCACCGCACGCTCATCGCCCAGCTCGCACAGCCCAGCGCTCGCACAGCAGGCACGAGAACCTGCCCAGCAGCAGGCTCGCGACTCGCGAGGGATGTCGCGACTCGTGACCCCTGCTTGTCGCACCTCGCGATGTTCTTCGTGACTCGCGATGCTTGCCCAGCCATTTTGTGCGCGGGGAGACAGAGTCCTCGTCGCGACTCGCGATCATTGTCGCGACTCGCGACGCTTTTGACGGTTTGGGGCCACGATTTTGTGCGGGGTTTAAATGCTTCCTAAAACCTAATTTTTGAGGGAGAAGAAGAGAGGTACGAAGAGGAGAGCTGGAATGTAGACCTTGGAGTGGCAAGCTTGAGGGGAGAGAGAGGATACTCCTCTCCTCATCCTTCCTTCTTCATGATTCTCTTTTCATCTTTCCTTCTTCATTTCTCTTTGTTCTTCATTTCTTAGTTTTTGTTCTTCATTTCCTAGTTTTAGTTTTCATTTCTTAGTTTAGTTTTTAGAGACTTCAATTATGGAATTGGCTATTGCTATGCCGATTGTAGCTTGAACTGTTCTTGAACGAGATTAATATGAAGCTTCAAGCATTATTGTGAGATCTTTCCTCTCTATTTAGTTTCTTTGATTATGGTTTAATTTCTATGATTGTGTTCTATGATTTTTGCATGATTATGCTAGGAACGTTACTAGTTTGATTGTGTAATTAATCTAATGCTAGATTTAAGAATAGAATCGGATTGTTTTATTCTTTTATCAATTGGTAGCAAACTAGGGAGTAATTTAGATGCTGATCATCTTGGTTATTTCTTAGGGAAATTGAATCAACTGTTGAATGTTTATCGCGTGTATGACATTAGCAGTGTCTATTGGTTCTCTCGTGTTTATTGCTTGCTATTGGATTGAACTTAGACGCAGATCGGACTAGGTTATCCTTTAGTTAGGGTTTTATAGTCACGCTGATCGTGCTATTCAACTAAGAATAAGGAGAACGCGAGATTAATTCTCAACAATAGATAATTATGGAAATAATTAGAGTGGAGGTTCGAGGATCGATAATGAATTGAAGTGGATGTTAATCGGATTCAAGATCTTTCCATAATTGATTTCTCATTTTATTTTACTTGCTAGTTAGTTTTAGTTTGTTTATAATATACTTGAAACCCCCCTTTGTAATTATAATTAGGTTTCTCGGCCCTTAGCTTAATCTAGGTTTCGAATCACGCCGAGTACTAAACTCGTCCCTGTTTCCCTGTGGATACGACCCCTACTTCCACTATACTACCTTAGTGTAGAAGAGAGTAGGAGAAATTTTATCTTTGGCCGGGTGCGGTGCACAACGACGACACCATCCGCGCCCGCCCAAATTTTGGCGCCATTGCCGGGGATCGAACCCGGGTCACCATCCGCGCCCGCGTGACAGGCGGGAATACTTACCAAATTTTGGCGCCGTTGCCGGGGAAACGGTGTTACTTGTTTGTATTTAGCGTGATTTTTGGATGGTATTGCTTGTGCTCTTTGTTTTTGATTGGCCACTCATATAAAGAATTCCCTTTTTGTTTGAGTTTCTAGTTTTCATCTTCCATTGAGCTCTATGTATTTCACTTTCGTATTTTGGACAAGAAGCATGGAACTTGTTGCTTAAACTATCTTGGGAATGATTGATTGAAGCTTTTGACGGCTTATTGTTTGGTTATTGTCTAGCTTTAATTATTGATATTAATGGTCATGACTTGGATTAGCTAGGAGTACTACTAGTTGATGTTTGTTGTTGACTTAATGCTAGGTTTTGGATATAATCTGATGTTATATGCTCAACCATGATGTAGTAAGCTAGGCACTAACAATGCATTGCAAGAGTCCTTCTCAATCAATTTTGCAGGTATTTGAAGTGGAGATTGACATGGAACCACCATTGTCACACATGGAGCACAACCTAATGATTGAGCTTGAGGTAATAAGTCGAGCTAACGACTTTAAACAACAGCGCTTCTCGGGAGGCAACCCGAGACCCTTTTTTATTTTCTTTCTTTCCTTTATTTCTCATCAAATTTCCACCACCACATCAAATTTTCTTCCACCCACCGCCCACCCACTCAAAAGAACCACAACAAATCTTAATCCACTTTGAGCCCAAGTCCACAAAAGAAAACCCGTTGGGAGGAGTTCAATAGCTAGGAGTTGGTAACACTAGAGGAGTGAGATTTGTATCTTTTCGATCTCTTGAGCTAGGTGCAAATCTCAAAAATTTAAAACTTTTGAATTTGCCATTTGTTTGAGTGATTTGAGGGAGAGGGTTGTGAGTTGATTTCGGAGATTTGAGTTGGTGTTGTTAAGAAATTTGAGTTTGACGGATTGTTTGGTCATGAGTCTTGAGCATTCGATCTTCGATTTACCCGATTTTCGATTTTCTCCCCCATTTTCGCTTTACTTTTTCTACTAATTGTCGACACATTGAGGACAATGTGTAGTTTAAGTAGGGGGAGGGTATTCTCATTCTCATGTATCTATGTTGTATTTATGTTGTATTTATTTCAATTTGAAAAAAAAAATGAAAAAAAAATTGAAAATGAAAAAATATAAAAAAAAAACAATGAAAATGAATCCCGCTGAGTTGAAAACCCGCAAGGGCGGGCGACTCGGGCAAAAAATTGGGGGCCCGGATAGGTTGAAAACCCGAAAGGGCAACCTATGCAAAAAAGTGGCTTATATTGAGCGGGTAAGATGGTGAGGTGCAACCAAAAAGAAATGTGTGAAGCTAGGATGAAAACCCGAAAGGGCTCCTAGGCAAAATGAGAGATTAAGAGAGAATTATATACTTTGAAAACTCATTTGCCGGAGACGGTGTCATAAGGTGGAAAGCGTTTTCGGGTTGGGTTAGTGAATTCATCCTTTGTTTTGGGAAGATCTATTTATTTTGGCTTTCGCATTCTTTTGGTTGATTGTTTGTTTTTGGGAGTAAGCATGGAATTTATCCCTTTTTGTCTTTGTTCCATGGCTTGCTATTTTAAGTTAGTTGTTGTAGTAGTAGTTTATCTTTTGAGGTTTTAGGCGAGTTGTCATTTGGATTGTGGCGTTGGAGTGAGTTCAATTCCTTTGAGATCCTTCAGGATTTGAGCCTACATTTTGGTTGTCGTTTGGTGATTATTGTTGTCGCGTCTTTGTATTTTTCAGGTGAGCTCGAATCTAAGTGTGGGGGAATCATCGTCCCTTACGTTTAGGTTTTTGAGCGGATGTTGTTAAGATGTGATGATGATGATGTAGTTGATGGGGAGTGTAGGTTGGTGTCATTAGCTTGGGTGATGATTTATTTGGTGATCCTCATTTTGAGTTTACTCGAGGTCGAGTAAAGTTCAAGTGTGGGGGTATTTGATACGCTCAAGTTATACGTAGTATTTACGTTACTTTGGGTGCACTTTGCTAAGGGTTTGATTGTAATTGTTAACATTCGTGTTTTATTTAACTCTTAGCGGAAGTTCGGAGTGTTGCGAGATAAGTTGTGTTAATGTCATGTATTCCGAGCTTCCAAGGTGAAATGCATTTGAGCCGACCAAAGCCCAAGCATCACCGCAAGCATCAAACTCCACCGCAAGCCCAAGCATCATCGCCAAGCCCAAGCATCATCGCCCATCCAGCCGCATCGCAAGCATGCCCAAAGACCACGTCCGCCAAAGAAGCTCAAGCACCGCACGCTCATCGCCCAGCTCGCACAGCCCAGCGCTCGCACAGCAGGCACGAGAACCTGCCCAGCAGCAGGCTCGCGACTCGCGAGGGATGTCGCGACTCGCGACCCCTGCTTGTCGCACCTCGCGATGTTCTTCGCGACTCGCGATGCTTGCCCAGCCATTTTGTGCGCGGGGAGACAGAGTCCTCGTCGCGACTCGCGATCATTGTCGCGACTCGCGACGCTTTTGACGGTTTGGGGCCACGATTTTGTGCGGGGTTTAAATGCTTCCTAAAACCTAATTTTTGAGGGAGAAGAAGAGAGGTACGAAGAGGAGAGCTGGAATGTAGACCTTGGAGTGGCGAGCTTGAGGGGAGAGAGAGGATACTCCTCTCCTCATCCTTCCTTCTTCATGATTCTCTTTTCATCTTTCCTTCTTCATTTCTCTTTGTTCTTCATTTCTTAGTTTTTGTTCTTCATTTCCTAGTTTTAGTTTTCATTTCTTAGTTTAGTTTTTAGAGATTTCAATTATGGAATTGGCTATTGCTATGCCGATTGTAGCTTGAACTGTTCTTGAACGAGATTAATATGAAGCTTCAAGCATTATTGTGAGATCTTTCCTCTCTATCTATTTTCCTTGATTATGGTTCAATTTCTATGCTTGTGATTTATGATTATTGCATAATTATGCTAGGAACGTTACTAGTTTGATTGTGTAATTAATCTAATGCTAGATTTAAGAATAGAATCGGATTGTTTTATTCTTTTATCAATTGGTAGCAAACTAGGGAGTAATTTAGATGCTGATCATCTTGGTTATTTCTTAGGGAAATTGAATCAACTGTTGAATGTTTATCGCGTGTATGACATTAGCAGGTCTATTGGTTCTCTGTGTTTATTGCTGCTATTGGATTGAACTTAGACGCAGATCGGACTAGGTTATCCTTTAGTTAGGGTTTTATAGTCACGCTGATCGTGCTATTCAACTAAGAATAAGGAGAACGCGAGATTAATTCTCAACAATAGATAATTATGGAAATAATTAGAGTGGAGGTTCGAGGATCGATAATGAATTGAAGTGGATGTTAATCGGATTCAAGATCTTTCCGTAATTGATTTCTCATTTTATTTTACTTGCTAGTTAGTTTTAGTTTGTTTATAATATACTTGAAACCCCCCTTTGTAATTATAATTAGGTTTCTCGGCCCTTAGCTTAATCTAGGTTTCGAATCACGCTGAGTACTAAACTCGTCCCTGTTTCCCTGTGGATACGACCCCTACTTCCACTATACTACCTTAGTGTAGAAGAGAGTAGGAGAAATTTTATCTTTGGCCGGGTGCGGTGCACAACGACGACACCATCCGCGCCCGCCCACAATTCCATAATTGAAATCTCTAAAAACTAAACTAGAAAATAAAAACTAAAAAGAGAAGATAAGAAGAGAAGAATGGAGTGTTGGAGATTCTCTCTCCTTAAGTGTGCTGCCCCTAGGTCCAAAAATCAAGTTTAGTATTTATACTAAAGCTCAAAAATCAGCCGACAATTACACCGACCTAGGGGGTCGCGAGGTGCGAGACTGATCGCGAGTCGCGAAGAGTACTCTGTCTTCCGCGCACAAAATGGCTGGGTAATGGTCGCGAGTCGCGACAGGCCTCGCGAGTCGCGAAGGCTGGGTGCTCGCGAGGTAAGAGGATTCTCGCGAGTCGCGAGCGGCTGTGCTGGGCAGGTGCTGCTTTGAGCGCTGCTGAGCTTGCGAGCTGTGCGATGATGCGAGTGTGCGAGCTGTGCGATGATGCGAGTGTGCGAGCTGTGCGATGATGCGAGTGTGCTAAGCCTCGCGATGCTGCTGCCCTCGCAATGCTGCTTGGTGCTTTGCTTGCTGATGGAGGCTCGACGCCGACGTGAGCTGTGTGGGTGGTTTGCTCGGCTAGGCCTTGCGATGATTGCCCATTACGCTACGATGCTACACTTCCCGAGCATTCCCAAAACATACCATTTCACCTTAAAAGCTTGAAACTTAGAACATTATCATTAACTACCTCCCAAAATTCCGAAGTTCGGCTAAGGTTGATATATATGCAAACGTCAACAATTATGATCGAACTCCTTAGCAAAGTGCACCCAAAATACCATATAAGCACCGTATAACTTGAGTGCATCAGAAACAAACTTAAGTTTCCATAGAAGATGGCGAGTCTTCACAACCATATAGGTGAATCCCTTGTGCTTCTCAATAGCACAAAACATCTCTTAGGATTCATTAAGAGTTTAAACAAACTCAACCTCCACAAAATTACAACGGTGGATTTCTCAAATGCTTAGCTAGAGCACCTACCACGTAAGTATAAATCCATTAAGAATTCTCAACGAATTCATCCTACTACAAGCATTACAACACCAAATGCCATAGGGATGAAATATAAGTAATGCTAATTATATACTCTTCATGGGCTTAAGCCCCATCCCCCTCGACGAATCAAGAACTTGATTCCTTGCCAACCCCTTAGTCAAAGGATCCGCCAAATTTCTTTCGGACCTTACATAGTTCAAAGCAATGACTCCATTCTTGAGTAATTGTCTCACCGAACTATGTCTAAGGCGTATGTGCCTCTTCTTACCATTATAATTGCTATTGTTAGCTACACCAATTGCAGCTTGAGAATCACAATGCAAAGAAACCGGGGAAGATCTTTCCCCCCACAATGGGATGTCGGCAAGAAGTGTAACAACCCGCACTTCCGAGCAGCTAGCTAATCATACTTAACATTCACAAATATCAATTATAAACCACAATTAGACATTTACTTGTAGCGAAAATATAAACTCAATACAATCCTCAAAACAAAACAAAAAAAAAAAACTTCTTAGTGCTCTTGAAATAATTTATCTTATACTAGATCTCGAGAGTATATGATGAGAGAACATAAGAATCATTCTTCATTAACCATCAGATTCTCCCGGGCTTCTCACTTATGACTGTACCCTTTTATGCTCCTGGTCCTTGAACTACTCTTGGCAAATCCTTATACCTGCAAAATCACTTAACTATGAACTCTGCCCCCACCAGGACAGGTTCCATGAACAAAATCAGCAAGACTGAGTACACACTGTCCAACCATAAAATCTTTTTGGTGGCTTAAAACATATTTACAAATTCAAGTTTATCTTACGAAATATTAAAAATCAAGATATAGAGAAATCATAATAAAAGAACAATATGACAAATACTTATAAATAATTTTCAATGTCACTCATTTTGAATAATAATAAGAGTATCTCACAAAATGAATAATATACACTTTCAATTAGAGAGACCTCATAAGGATTCCATAGGATCTAATACGATATTCTAAAATCCATTCTATCTGACATACTCTATAACATAACAATATTTCTCAATCCTGTGTTTCAAAAAGAATAACCTCTAATCCAAATATGTGCAACATAGCTAATTTCTTCATAAATTCCTAACGAGTTTCTTAGTAATTCATTCCCATATTCCACACATGAATTCCATGAAATTGGGTGAGTAAAACATTACTTTAGAAATAAAGTTTAACTTTCCACGAAACCACTTGCATGTTCAAATGCATATACTGGGGAAGAGAACACGAATAGAGTTGCCTTCCAGGCGAATTCTCTACACTTTTACAAGGGACGTCTCCCTCTTCCGTTATGTACTGCTTGCAAGACTTTATAGGACATGTCTCCAGAATATAGAATACAGAATATACAGAATATACAGAATTACAGAATTACAGAATTACAGAATACAGAGTGTTGTTCATCACTGCTCTAGCAGCTTCTTCCCCTCACAAAACGGAATCAAAATACATAATCCATAATTTCATATTTTCGAAAACTCATTCATAATTCTCAAATTGTCATAGCATAATTGCTTTCGGGTATCTAATATACAAAATAAATTGCTTGCATGATATACTCGAGTTTCTAGTAACTTAATATAAATAAACCTTTTATGAGATTCATTTGCTAAAACCCCTTTCAAATACAGACTTTGAAGAAAATATAATCTAAGCATATCATAATTGAAGCTCAAAACATAGCTTACCAATCAGAATCCCAAAATAGAATTTAACTCTTATACAAACTTTATATAGTCAAAATGTAATAACATTATTTTTTTCATCTCTTATATCTCTACATTTAAAAATACATATCACATCTACTTAAGTCTCATTAGTATAAAACATCTTAAAACATGTATATGTAATTTAGGTGAAAACTTGTGAAGTTCAAACTTATATTATAATTATAATTAATTCTTCCATTATCATAATGTGGCGTTTAACCCCATTCTCTCAATTGTTATGAACTCTCTTACTTGAACTTCCAACTTCTAGTATCATAAGATAGTCATCATAATGATGAAGGATCTAAAATAGTTGAACCGACATCTCATAGTTGACCTCATTACTTTAACCTTATTATCATAAGATAGTTATTTGTATTCTCGACTTTCTTGCCTCAAGACTCCATACTTCCATGTCCATATTATACCATAATAAATCGTCTATAATTATTATTATAAATTAAAAATATCTTACTCCATCTTTCCATGTTACAAATAGATATACCATGACCCATCTATTTGCTTAAAATTTATTCTAACTTAACATACTTAAACTCATAGTCCACATTAGTCTTAAATCTATAACTCAAAACAATACCTCTCATATTGAACTCAATGTTATATTAATGTTAACACTACATTTATTTTATTATCAAATCATCTCACTAGTTCCCAAGCGTTCCATTATACAATATTTGTATTTCCCCAACCTTCCACTCTTAACCTTATTCTTTCAATTAGAGGATAACGTCTCTAAACATTTTATTTGGCCCCGCTCCATATTCATAGTAGAAATTCGGATATAGTTTCTCACAACTTAGGTACTACGACTCATTATACTATTTTTCTGCCCCCTTCAATCCATAATGCATCTCTTGAGCTATTATATTACTAATAACAACCCCGCACATCCAATTTACTTCTCCATACTTAATTCATGTTATCCCAAAAATTTACAACTACTTTACCTTAATTTCATGCTTTAAGGACTCATGAAGTTTCTGTAGCAAATTCCTTTAATCTACTAAACGACATTTGAACTCTTAAACTTCTTCCAAAGTACAAACTTAATTATCTAACTTAACTTTTCAGATAACAACTTATATTCCAAAGTAGAACCCTTCAACAAGCAACTTATCCCACGACCATTCCAACATGGCTTTTTCATCTTATAAAACTCAATTCTAAAGATTCTTCCAAGACATCTCCAAATAATAAAATGTTACTTTTGATATAAACTTCTTTTCTTTACAAAAACAGAATCAGAAAGCTTACTTTATAACTCTACCAATTTACACTCCATCTAATATCGCCAAGGACTTATGGCTAACTCCTGATATTATCATGTACCCAAACATATAGCTAAATTTTCCACAAGTCATAATTTGTATTATACCTACCATCTCCAAACAATAGTTTACTTTTGGAATCTCTATCCTCGAACTTTTCATAACCTAAATAATCCCAAGCACGCAAAAACTCATACTAAAGCATATCCAGAAATCCAGTATTATAGTCAGACTTTCAAACTCATATCTTCGAAAAGTCAAGTCCACATTCCTCGATGGAGATAAACCAATATACTACAAATCTTTGTATCTTGAACATATTCCGGAAGTTTGTATATAACGAGCTTGAATCAGAAAACACTTGCCCATTACAATATACTCGGGCTCTCAATAACATTCTTAACTTTCATATAGTATCTTAACATGTGGGTCATCGATTAACTTATACTTTTATATTTCAGAAACCCATATATTCTTCAATACATAACAAGATTGACTTAGTGTAGCAGAAGTTGATATTATGGGATAACCTTTACTTACTTTAAATTTTCGAATAAAACTATCTTCCATAACCAAAACTTATAAATATATCTCAAATCGAAATTAGAAAATCAATGGTAAACTCTATATAATCAAACACTTAGAGTTAAATCATGTGCTCTAGAAAATCGGATAAAACTTAGTACTTAAGAATCACACCTTCAACAAGCTGAACTTTATAATCATAAATCATAACAAGTTCAAGTTAGAACTCTAATTTCTTTTAAATAAATCATGAAATTCATAAAACGTGCAGTTGCGCAGACAAGCGTAATTATAGGGTGGCGGGACAATGTGTACCTTAACCAACTCTGGATACTGCTCCACTAGTCCATTACCCTTGCACACCGCTCGAATGTATGATTTCCACAATGATTTATCAGAGAAAAAAATAACTATCATTAGCATCATTCCCAAGCAAAATATATAGTCCGACTAAACTTCCCAAACATAAATTCCTTCGCTTAGTTAACTGAAATCCCATAATAGAACCCTTGACTAATTAATCACTCACTAAATCAATACCAATGTCATTTCCATCACCATAATTATAACAATATCTTAATCTCAATTCCTTAATCTTGAGATCAATATATGGGTATTGTACGCCATAATCATCGCTCTACACCAACCGAGTTCAATCCATAACTTTAACTAATCTCTTTATTTTTAAATCAAAGCTCATAATAGTAAATATAACCTAATTATACAAATAATTTGCAAACCGACAAAAATAGGATTATCTGACAGAAGAAACTTAAAATATATTCCAATCTATTAAATGAAAAGAAAAGTTTTCTTTACTTTCAATGTCCTTCTAACACTATCAGTTAGAGTTCAAGTCATAATAAAAAATCCTTTGCAAATCCAATTGATTAAATTAGAGATAAAGCTTACTAGTCGAAGTGCAAGATTAAACTTTGCTTGTCAAAGAGATGAATTAATGGGCATGTACCTCTTCTATTTGCATTAACATGAACAACAAGTTGCCATAACAACAAGTTGCCATAACAACAGCACCAACGAGAGAAGGAGAAGGCAAAGGTTTAGCTTATATTTCACAAGTTAATTAGGAACTATGGGGTTTTGAGTTTTGAAGAATCATATTCTTAAGCAAAGATTAGAACTTTAAATCTTGCAATTCAAAGATTGAAACTTTACAACAATTTCACCTTCATTACATGCACTGACTTTAATAATAAGAAGAAATGGGGTAATGGTGGACTCACCAAATGGGTCTAAGATATCAATGCAGTAGAACAACAAGAACAAAACCACGACAGCTCTAGCAAGGAAGGAATAAATCAGATCAGTAGCAACAAAAGAGGGAAAATTTGGAACATGCAGCACCAAAGAATCGACCACCCACCGGTGTGGCGCTTTGGGGCGGACGAGGCGTCACATCATGGTGACAAACACACGGTAACAGCAGCAACGAAGAGAAACAACTCAACAACAGCGACCAACAACGCTGCGAAGGCCAACGGTGGACAGAATTGATGACAACAATGGCTAAATTTCAATGGATAAGATGAAGAGTATACCGAGTGAAGAGAGGAAGATGTGAGAGAGTTGGAATCTCGGTTTTACAAGGATGGGTTTTATTAGAAGTGGTTCACCGATTTACCAAAGATCTAGATGGTTCTCTAAAGTTCATTTCATTCAATTTTTTTTTTTGAAAATATAACGGTAAAAGTGTCTGTTCACTTTAATGAAAAAAATCATATTTTTTTATCCACAACATTAGTAACATGTAAATAACAAATTATAATGAACCTTTTTATCCAAGTTTGACAAAGTAATTCTAAAACGAAATAATACTAATAAAGTATAATAAGACGTTAATAATAGTTGCCTAAAATATAGCCTATTACAAGAAGACTCCTTAGCCAATCCGCTTCTTGACCTGCCAACTCAAGAGCAATAAATTCAGATTCCATGGTGGAGCGAGCTAAAAATGGTTGTTTTGAGTACTTCCATGATATAGAACCTCCACCCAACATAAACACATAACCACTAGTAGAGACAACTTCATCATTATCGGATACCCAATTAGCATCACAAAAACCTTCTAAGACATTAGAAAATCGATTAAAATGCAAACCAATTTCCATGGTGCCCTTAAGATACCTTAGTAACCGATAAAGTGCATTCCAATGTTCACTACTAGGATTATGAGTATAACGACTTAATCTACTTACCGCATAAGCAATGTCGGGACGTGTGCAATTCATCAAAAACATTACACTCCCTATTACCTTAGCATATTGCTCTTGTGACACACTAGGATCCTTGTTCTTCATGAGCCTTACACTTGCATCATATGGAGTCTTACATGACTCCATATCATAGCAATTGAACCTCTTCAAGATTTTCTCAACATAGTGAGGTTGATTCATTGAGAAACCATCCTTGAGCTTAGTCAACCGGATACCAAGGATCACATCGGCTTCACCTAAATCCTTCATTTCAAACTTAGTAGAGAGAAAATCTTTAGTGTAATTTACAACCTCAAGGTTAGTACCAATAATAAGCATGTCATCAACATAAAGACAAATAATAACACAAGAGGAATCTAAAACTTTAGAATATACACAAGAGTCCGAAGAATTAGTCACAAAACCATCACTCCTAAGAGTACTATCAAACTTTTCATACCATTGCTTAGGAGCTTGTTTCAAACCATACAAAGACTTCCTAAGCATACACACCTTTTGTTCTTGACCCTTAACCACAAAACCTTCCGGTTGAGTCATATAAATCTCTTCATCAAGATCACCATTAAGAAAAGTCGTTTTAACATCCATTTGATGAGCCACTAAGTCATGAATCGCCGCTAAAGTAACCAAGGTCCTAATGGTGGCAATTTTAGTCACGGGTGAGTAGGTATCAAAAAAGTCTATACCCTCTTTTTGAGTGAAACCTCTAATAACAAGTCTAGCCTTAAACTTATCAATAGAGCCATCGGGTTTCTTCTTCTTAGTAAAGATCTATTTACAACTTATGGGTTTAGACCCTTTAGGTAAATCACATAAGTCCAAGTATGATTATACATGATTGAATCTAATTCACTTTTAATGGCCTCTTTCCAAAAACTAACATCTATGGATTTCATAGCTTCACTATAAGTCTTTGGGTCTTCTTCTTAGAGAAACAAAGAAACAACATTTTCACTCAAACAATTCACATCAAAATTCTCAACAAGAAAAGTGGTCAAGAAATCTGGTCCAAAGGTAGTCTCTACTCTAACCCTCTTACTCTTCCTAGGTTGTACTCCTTCTACTACCAATGGAGGAGGAGGAAGATCACTAAAACTAGGCAAAGAAACACCCAAGGACACATCAATACTTGATTCATTCATATGCATAGAAGATGATGAAGATGATCTCAAAGGGAAAGAATGCTCAAAGAAAACCGCATCTCTAGATTCACAAATAGAATAATCACTCAAAAGCATGAACCTATATGCGGCACTATTATGAACATAACTAATAAAAACACAATCAAAAGTTTTAGACCCAATAGTGGTTTTCTTAAAATCTGGAAAAGCAACTTTAGCTAAGCACCCCCACACTTTCAAAATGCTCATGTTAGGTTTATAACCTTTCCAAAGTTCATAAGGTGTTTTATCCAATTTCTTATGGGGCACTCTATTGAGTACATAACAAGCGGATAGAACCGCCTCTCCCCCCATGTTGTCGGATAGTCCGGAACTTAAAAGCATTGCATTCATAGTTTCTTTTAAAGATCTATTTTTTCTTTCGGCAATACCATTTTGTTGTGGAGTGTAAGGGGAGCTTAGCTCATGGATGATTCCATTGGCTTCACAAAATTCTTTTAAAGTCCATTTTCCATATTCACCACCTCTATCGGTCCTAACCCTTTTAATCTTAAGATCAAGTTGATTTTCAACCTCGTCTTTGTACTTTAAAAATGCACTTTCGGCCTTATCCTTAGTTTTCAAAAGATAAACTTTAGTAAACCTTGAAAAATCATCAACAAAAGTTATGTAATAATCCTTCCCTCCTTTACTAGTAGTGCAATTTTTAAAGTCCGCTAAATCCGAGTGAATCAACTCTAGCAATTTAGTACTTCTTGATACAACTTGCTTGAAAGGTTTCTTAGTATGTTTGGCCTCAACACAAATAGGACATTTAGAGGCTTTGTCAATTTGATCAAAAGAAATTAAGTCCATGTCTTTTAGTTTTTTCATGTAAGAAACATTTAAATGTCCTAAACGATTGTGCCAAACATCCATAGACTCAACAATATAAGCAAAAGAAGTACTTTCATTATTATTCAAAATATTCATCACAAACAATCCTCCACTAAGGTAACCTTTCCCAACAAAGTCTCCATTCTTAGTGATAACAATCTTGTCCGCCTCAAAGACAAGCTTTAAACCGGCTTTGTTGAGAAGGGCACCCGAAACAAGATTCCTCCTAAGGGAGGGAACATACAAGACATTATTCAAAAACAAGGTTTTTCCGGAAGTGAGTTTAAGGTGGACCTTCCCTTTGCCAAGAACTCCCGCGGTGCTACTATTTCCCATGTAAACATGGTCTCCATCGGTAGCATCTCCAAAGTCCATCAAGAGAGCCTTATTAGCACAAATATGTTTTGATGCTCCCTTGTCCAAGATCCACTCCACCTTGTTCTCCACCAAGTTGGCTTCAACTACCACCGCGACTATCACATCATCCTTTTCAACAAGATTGGCTTGGGAGGCACCATTGGAGTTGTTCTTGCGGTGGACACATTGATAGGTCTTGTGTCCTATATTTCCACACACATAGCATGCTCCTTTGGTCTTTTACATCTTGTTGTTAAAAGAGAAGTTCCCTTTGTTTCCATTATTCTTCTTCTTACCTTTGAACCTGTTTCTAGCCATAGGATCACTAGATTCAACCAATTGTTAGCTTTAGAAGAATTCAAAGAGAGAGAATCAAACTTATCTTTGAGGCGGTTGGCCTCCTCGGTCCTCATGTGACCAATAAGCTCTTGAATGTTCATGTCTTTATTCTTGTGCTTCAAAGAGTTTCGGTAATCATTCCATGAAGGTGATAATTTCTCCAAAAGCACATTGGCTTGAAGAGTTTCACAAATTTTCATCCCTTCACCAAGGATATCGGTGACAATGTTCTCATAATCATGAACTTGATCCATGATGGATTTGTCATCCGTCATCTTGAAGTTAATCCACTTGCCAACAACATATTTCTTCTTACCGGCATCATCAGCACCATACTTCTTTTGCAAAGTGTCCCAAATGGACTTGCTTGATCGATTAGTGATAAGGAGATTTAATAAGATTCCACTCACATGATGGAGGATATGAGCTCGAACAAGCTTGTTGTCTTTCTCCTTCTTGGTCAATGCATCGGCCGCTTTCTTGAGGTCCTCCGCCGAAAGGGAGGCATTCGGGGCTACCGCCTTGCTTGCTTCAATTGCTCCAATTACATCCTCATAGAGGACATAATCAATTTCAAGTTGCTCATAAAAGATCAACAATTTTTGTGACCATCCCTTATAGTTCTTGCCATCAAGAGGCTCCAACTTAGAGATGTCGGGAAGAGTCTTGTTCAACATTGAATTAGCCAAAACAATCGACATAATTTCTCGTTTTCAAATTGTTGAATTTAAAGGTTTTCAAGGCTAGAATGAAGAACAAGATATGAACAAACAATAACAACTTGTTGTGCCGTAGTAAACAAACCACTGCCTTGAAAACGAGATTCAGTGCAACCGGGGTGCACAATTGTACTCACCGATTCGTTCCCTAAGGTTTACACAACTCTCAACACACAATGACACTCTTGGGTGTGAGATGGAGATACTAGAACTTATGCCCAAAAGAGATGAAGAAAGGAAGAAGAGAGAGAGGAAAAGTATATATGAAAATCAGAAAAATGAATCATACTTAAAGGAGTAGAGAAGAAGAAGTAACATCCCAAAAGCAATCAAAAGACTCCAAGGAATCCAATGATAAAATAAATCCACTTAAAACTCATGAAGATAAAGAATTGAAACTCCCATAATCAAGAGGAATAATGGAGAACATAAATTACCATCATAAGGATGAAAACCATCCTTAACCATGTAATTAATAGGGGGTTACACAAAGCATCCAAGGAAGAAATTAAAATCCGGGAAAAACCGAGAATTTGGGCATCCTCCCTATCGGGTCGGGCGAGCCCCGCCCGGTCGGGCCCGAGACGAAAAAAGCCAAAGCTTCACAGGACACCCGACGGGGCAGAAACAGCGAACTACGAGACGCCCGCCCGATCGGGCGGCCTCAGCCCGATCCCACCGTGCTCCCCTATTTTTCCCCGTTTCCCATCTTTACTTCCAACAATTGTCTTAGTGATGGTGTATGCTATGGAGTTAGAGTTGCATTTTTCATGTCGGAGTGCAGTTTATTTTCTTTGGCCAAGGAGCATCCTACATTTTGATACAATTTTTATTAGATTATGAGTGTGATCTTGACTCTTGAGAGTTAATATCCTTCACCACTCTTTTTTGAAATATGAGACTATAATGAATCTTTTTTCCATTGTTGGTCTCTTGCCCATCATAAACCTTCATGGATTGTGTGTACTTCAGCTTCATAAGGATTTGAGAGTTGAGTTTTCTTCTTGAAACCATTTATCCATTTTATGCTCGGCAGACTCCACAAATACATGTTTCAAGATTGGAATAGATAGATGAAATATCTACTAAAACCTTCAAGGGAAGGTATTCATTGATTTTGGTATTGTGTTTGTGGGAAGTTTGGGGGTGGTGAGTTTTGAGCATAGAACCATTCTTCGGCGTACTAGGCAATGTTCTTAATGCACAAGTCTGTAGATTGGTTCCTTTTAAAAATCCATGTATTACTTCGTTTCCAATAGACCAAATATTAGAAGATGAAATAAATATTCCAAGGCACACTTTTGATAATATCTTTATACATTTGAAGATTTCTTTTTAGCAAGGATCTTAGCCAGGAAGTGGTTTGTTGAGGGGGCCCCTTAATACTTAACTAGATTTACACTGCTGTAGGACAATACCTGAGAATATGAAGCAAGTTTTCTTTGGGATTGAAACAGATACAACAGGACTCGCATTGCTTACAGTTTCTTTTGAAAATATTTTTATTACCGAGGTTTCCTCCGCACCAAGCTTGCCACATAGTTTTTTAAATTTACTAGTGTGTTTCATAAATCCATCCAATTTCTCTCCTTTTCTTCATTATGATCTTTGGTTGTTAGATTGGGATAGGCTTTGATGAAGGTCATGACCTTTTTGTGTCAAAATTTTCAGATTTTGTCCAGCATGCATACATGGAATCCTTTTCATTTGGAAAATGCATTTTTTCGATGAGAAGTAGGAGCTCCATAGGTAAGTTTTGATGGACATTTTCCAGGTTTATCCTCTTGTGAAGGATGAAAGAGTTCAAAGACTTTGTTTAACAATTTGTAGACTTTGCTTAAATCATGGTCGATTCTCAAGGAGATATATAGAATAAGAATGTCCTATCAATTCGTAGACTTTACTCGATAAAGCTAGACAAATACAAAACTTGGGAGATAACTCCCTATCCATATTGCATATCAGTGGCGGATCCCGGATTTGACCCGCGTGGGTTCAAAATTGATCGACCAAATACTCATGCTAAATTGATTAAAAATTGCAATTTATTAGTCTAAATTTTAAATTATGACTAATCTCTATCATATAAGGGAAGAGGAGGGAAACACAAAAAATACTAGCTAACTAACTACTATATTAAAAACTAATTTAAAAAATAAGTACAGAAACAGTGGATACTTAAGTGGAAGTCAATAACTTGTAACACATTATCAACTACTCCCTCCGTCCCACAATATAGTGCTTGATTCTTTTTTTTCACGGGAATTAAGGCAAAGGGAATCTTGGGTAATCCTTGATTAAGCATTGAAAAGTTAAATGATTAGGTAGTTAAGTTTAATTAAAAAAACAAAAAAAAAACCAACATTAATGTACAGTACACGGATATTGGTAAAGTATGGCAGCTGAAGACTTTCATGCAAACCACTCATTCATTAACTGTACAACCCTTATTTTGGGTAATCCTTGTTTATACAAACTGATCAATGAGAGAGCTTCTTTTGTTTTTAACAACCAATAGAATTTCAAAAATGTTGTTCACACGGATTATGCCTCTAATCTGAAAATTTGGAAGGAAAATTATTTGCCTCCCAATTCGAAAAAGGGGACTGTTCATACTCTAACCCCCTCAATATAAAAGCAGGGGTTCTCAAGTGATTAACTACTCCAAACACAAACTAAACACAACCCAAAAAAAAGAAACTTGTTCTTTGCTGCATCATTGCCTTTGATTTTCAATGGCTTCAGACTGGAATTTGAATGATGCATGGTCACCTGATGATGATGACAGTGACTATGAAGAATTTGCTCAGAATATTGGAGGGGACTTGCAAGGTGATGCCTTTGCAATTAATCTGAACATTGAAGCTCATGGTGATGAGCAACCACAAGGCACTGAACAACAAGAGGGCAGTGAGCAACCAGATGGCACTGTCCAACCACCACAGGGACCACAAGCAGCTGGTCATCACAAGCGTCGCAGGCTCATCAGTGAGGACAAGTTTCAAGTCCTTTGTTGGCTTCTTAACAAGTCCAAAGAGGGGAAACTCAAATACGGTTCCATCACAGCAGGGGCAACTGAGTTCAACCTATCAAAGAGATGTGTGAGCAGCATTTGGAACACAACAAATTAGTTCACTGAAGCATTCAACAGGTTCAGTGTGGCAACCAAATTACATCTCAGTGGAAGGAAGAGGATACAGGTAACAAACACAGATATCACACAATTGTCCATGGGACAAAGATCATGCATTAGAGACCTCTCATCTATGTTAAGTGTATCAAAAAGTACAGTACACAGAATGATAAAAAGGGGGTTAATTAAGCCACATACTAATGCTCTTCACCCAGGATTAAAAGATGCAAACAAAATAACAAGATTGCAATGGATATTGAATTTGTTAATTGAAAACACACCACAAACCATGAGAAAATATTACCCAATGTACGATTTTGTAGTGTTAGATGAGAAGTGGTTTTATCTAACCAACAAAACACAAAGAGTTTACTTAGCACAGCATGAGAAAGGGCAGTATAGGGTAGCTAGTTCAAGCAAATTTATACCCAAGTTAATGTTCACAGCTTGTGTTGCGAGACCTAGGTATAACAGTGCTGGGGAGTGCACTTTTGATGGGAAAATTGGTATATTTCCATTTACATACCAAGAACCAGCCAAGAGGTCCTCAAAAAACAGGGGTAGGGGGACTATGGTAACAAAAGTTGTTGAGTCAGTCAATCAGAAAGTGATAAGAGATATGCTAATCAATCAAATAATTCCTGCCATTAAAGCAAAATGGCCACAAGATGGGGGACCAAAAACCATCTTTATTCAACAAGATAATGCTAAAGCTCACATCACCCAAGATGATCCACAGTGGCGCGAGGGTTTACCAAAGAAGATGGATTCACATTCATTTTGTTACAGCAGCCTCCTAACAGTCCAGATCTCAATATATTGGATCTTGGATTTTTTAGGAGTATTCAGTCCTTAATGCATAAAAAAATGCCTGGAGATGTGGATAAAATGTTGGAGGCAATCCATGATGCATTCCATGAATTGGACCCAAAAACACTAAGCAATGTTTGGTTGACATTACAATATGTCATGAATGAAATACTCAAATGTGGTGTGGGAATGACTATGACCTACCACATGTCAATAAGAAAAAATTGAAACCACAAGGGAAGCTAGAAGAACAAGTGAAGGCACCCATGTGGGCTGTTGAAGAAGCATGGGAGAAGACAAGAGGAGGAGCATCAACTTCAGGGACAGGGGGAAATGCAGGGGCATCAACATCAGGGATAGGGGGAGGTGCAAGAGCATTAAGTTCAGGGATAGGGAGAGGTGCAGGGGCATCAACATCAGGGACAGCACTAGGGGCATCAACATCAAGGACAGTGGCAGAAACAGGGCTGTGGATGAAATGGAGCAGTAAAACAAGGGCAGAAATGTTGGTTAAATTAAGTTAAAAACATTTTGAATGTATTTTTTTCTTTTTAAGTTTATGTCTAAAACATGTTTGGTTATCCTTTATGTTGAAAACATGTTTGGTTATCCTTAATGAAAAATGTGTAGTAATTTTTTATTTGCAACATGTTTGGGTAAGTTATAAAGATTGAAATATGTTTGGTTAACAAAAAAGATTGAAATTAAAGTTTGTTAAGGTAAAAACTAAATTCATAAAGTAACAAAAAGAACATTTAGCAAAAAAAAAGATTAGATTGAAAGTTTGGTTAAGTTTAGTTAAAAACCAATTTGATTGACACATTTAGCAAAAAAAAAAAAGATTATAAACACTTTAAAAGTATTCTCAGAAGTCCCCTAGCATCATTGACACATTTAGCTAAAACCATAAACTACCAAATGCCTCCTAAAAGTCATTTCAGACTGGTGGCAGATATGGTGTTTTAGTTTACCAAATGCTAATTGTGTCTCATTTTTGGTTTATCATCATTGAATAACAACCACAAGCCTCCAAAAAGTCAAGATGACTGGTGGCAGTTGTGGTGTTCAGTTTACACAACATAAAAACAGAACCAAAACTGACACAAGATAAACCACAACCTCATAATCATCATAGCTCTAAACCAACATCATCAAACACCAACTGTTGGATTCACAACACCTAAACTAAACCAAAATTGCATGATAAAAACAGAACCGCAAAATACACAACATAAACCACAGACTCATAATCATGATAACACTAAACAAACATCATCAAACACAACCTAATAATCACAACCATTTTATGAAAACATAACTACATCTTACACAACATAAACCACAACATCATCATCATCAAAACACTAAATCATGAAATAGACGAAATTAAACCATAGCATGCATAATTTATAATTTACCAATACAACATTTCAATTATTGAAAAAATAAACTAAGAAGAGTGCCAAGATACTTAGCTACAAGACTCAGCGTCACTTATATCACCATTGATTTTGCTAACACCAACTGTGGGATGATTTGATGCGACATCATCATCATCATCGTCACTTACATCCTCTTTAGACTTTTCCAGATCTTGGAAAATCCAAAATAGGGTTTTTGTTGTTTTATTTTCTTCAGATCCATCATCATGATCCTCAAGAACTTCAGTCTTCTCTGATCTAGAAGATAGGATTTGACCACGAAGTTTTCTAGAATTAGGGCTAAAATTGTGAATACCTTTACAATCGTTACCCAGTTCACAGTATGGATTTTCTGAACAAGAGTAAGTATCACTTGGAATATCATCTTTTGATGAATGTGAAAAACCGAAACTCATCATCAAAATCAGAACAAGGGACTGAACAAGGGACTTATGATTTTTTTGAACGAAAAAAATCAAAAACCAAATTGATCTGAACTGTGGAACCTTTCAAGCAAATTCCATCGGAAAAAATTGAACTTAGATTTGTTCAGATCTGGAATCAGGAGGGGACAAATGCAAATTTTTTTGAAGAGAAAGATGCATTATATAGGGAACTTACAGTAAATGAGATGAATAGAAGTGGATCGAAACTATTTCCAAGTAACCATAATCACAAATTTCTTGAATGAAATTCAAGATGTGAACAGTGGAAGAGAGAGATTGACCGAACATTTTAGGGTATGTGTATGAACAGAGTAGAGAAGAGAGGAAATGTCAGAGATGTAGAGGAGAGAGAAAGAAACAACAGTTACCAAGTTGGTAAATGAGAGAAAGTTTGTGTAAATGAGAGATTTAATGAGAGAGAAACTGGCGTGTGAACACAGCCAAGATTCCACTAACAGTCATTAATAGGGTACATCTCCACATGCTGAACCCAGGACAAAAGTGTAAATAAAAAAAGCCAATGAGGGTATTTTTGGCAGAATCTATGACTAAAAATAAAACCATGCACTATATTTTGGGGCACCCAAAGAGGAAATGAAGCACTATATTGTGGGATGGAGGGAGTATTTTTTTTAGAAACAATCCCTAATTAAATAGCACAACTCCATTGATTACCAATTAGTTTAATTTTTTTTAAGTAAATACAAAACACACTATACGAACTATCGTTTCTTCTCTTTTCCCTTCTATAATTTTTTTTCTCGTCCCTTGCAATAATTATTACCTACTTTGTTTTTAGTAAAATTTTATGATTTCGTACCCATCGAATGCATATAAGGTTAATAACTTCTAAGTTTGCCCATTGTTGTAGTTTTTTTTAAATGAATTAAAATATATATTATAATCTATTGTATCTAAGAAAAGTTAACGGTAAGTTGTATCAAAAAATAAAAAACAAGAAATAGAAAGCAAATTGTTAGGAATTGCCAAAGACTTGAAAGGGATAAAACGAAAAGGAAAAGTAGGCTGCTAAAATTTTTTTTTGGTAAAAAAAAAAACAACAAAGAAAGTACTTTGGAAAAGAAAAGTAGGCAAAATGACACCCACAGGAATCGAACCCGCGTAGACAATAAAGCTCAGTAGAATCTTATCGCGCGCTAGCTACCACTGAGCCAAAGGCTTACATCTAATTCAATTCCGCGCGGGTAGTATATATTGCGTTTTCTTTTTTTCATTGTTCGTCATTTTTTCTTTCTTTTTTTTTCCAAATTTTCGTGGGTTCAGATGAACCCACTGAACCCACGCTAGATCCGCCCCTGTTGCATATAAGCTCTATTCTCTTTTTCCAAGTGGCGATACTAAACCTATTCACCTATGTTAGAATTTTTTTTGCAACCTTTTCTACTCGCTTGTGCAAGACTAAACTTATGATGTCATCATATGAATACATGATACAATCTAATATTACGAATTGTATCTTAGGATAGCCCTAGAATCCACCACATGAAACAATATTGTATTCTCTTACAAAGCTGACAATTTTTCCCTAAGCAAGCTCATCTGGACCAAAGTTAAAGTTTTGTTTGGATAGAATAGTAAAACTCACTTTGTTGTATAAATCTTAGTCACGTACTTACCCAAGGAGAGGAACGTAGAAAAGAAAAGGTGATGGAGTAATATGTAACACTTCAATTAACAAAGCCAGCTAAATACAAAATTTTTAGGTGATGATTTATTCTTATTCGTTTTGCATACAAGCTCTATCCTCTCTTTCCAAGTGACCATAGCAAACCTGTTTGCCAAGGCAAAAATACCTCCAACCTTTCGTAACTTTATGTAACTTGTGCGGGGGCTAAAAGTTACCAAATCATATAAATACATGATACAATCTACTATATATGTCAATTATGTTTCGTAATAACCCTAGATTCACCACAAGAAACAAAATGTATTTACTCTTCTAAAGAAGATAATATAAAGCAAGCACGTATATACCAAAGCAAAGTTTTGTTTAAATAGCAGAACTCACCCTTTTATGTAGTGGGTGTAATGGTATTAGACGAATATTCTATAACTAGAAAAATAAAGCTGCTAGAAACACATAAGAATGTAAAACAGTGTGGCCATAAGTAGTTTGCTCAACTTAATACAGTGCAAACCATATTCCCAACTTTCCTTGCTGGTAAGGACCAGCAAAAATTTATAGCTTACTCACGGAACCAATTCATATCCTGTAACTCTGCAAGTGTCATCTGCATACCCTCTTCTTCAGCTCAGCTGATTTGTTTGCTTACTTCCGCATCGAAAACCTTGTAAAAGATCATAACTTGAAGAGAGCGATCAGTTTCAGTAGAAACTCTTAGAAATAATACTGAAGTACCTTCATGCCACACATAGAGCAAACATCTGCCATATACACTGTTGCCATAGTTCAGGCTACTCAATTTCCTACAAGAATTAAAGAGACGTCAATATCATGTGACCACAATTTCCTACAAATGCTTAAAAATCAATTAGAGCAAATGATATATTTACTTCAGATACGAAATGCATGCATCTGAGCTTCATCAACCTGCATTGATATATTATGTGACAATAAGGCTTTGTTTGGTTGGATGATTCAAAATGATTTTCTATGAGAAAACATATTCTAAGTGAAGACACAACTGTAAATTAGTTTTCCTTTGTTTGGCTCCTTACATATAAAACATAAAAGTTATAGACACAAGGAAAAACGAAAATGGAGGGGACAGGATGGATTGGAGAAGATACGAAGAAAGTCAAAAGGATGGGAGGAAAATGAGATATTCCTCCCTTAGAAAGGACAACATTTCCGTCTTTGAGAGGACTGTTTTCTGCCGTTGCAGAAACGAGTTTCAAATCTTACAAACAAACAAAGCAAAATGAGAAAATCGCTTTTCCGGGAAAATGTTTTCCTCCCAACCAAACACTCTGATTTGAACTTATACTTACCAATTGGCCAACTCTGCATCATAGAGAAGTCCATCAGCCATAAACAACCGTCCTTACTTCCAGAAGCACATTACAGCATGGAAGCATGTACAGCTTAAAAAATTTGCCTTCCATCGTGAGCCTAATGTTTGAAGTTATCAAGTAGTCCCATGACCTTCATCAGAAATGCATATTCATAAGCCTTTTCCTCAGACTGGCCATAACGACCACCTTCACCAAAATGTCCTCCATTCATTTCTGTCTTCAAGATAACAGCACGGGAGCAAACTGTACATGTTCTTTCTCGTACTTTAGCCACCCATTTCGCAGCTTCCCATACTCCGACCCTGAGATTAACACATGAATCATGCACTTCAACTTCATTGACTGAGTCTTAGGCACTAGCTAATGCTAGAAAATACTAAGCACCCATGTCCTGTTTCCCTATTTTGGGGGGGTGAGTTGATGGGAGCAAAGTCACGATTTGATGGAAAAGATATCAAAATTACCTTGAGTCGTTAAAAGCTGCAGTCACAAGCATTGAAGGGTAGCAAAGTCCTTGATTTACATTGTCGTAAGGAGAATATTCCATGATTCTCTTGAATTGGCTTTCTATTTTAGGGTTTCCAAATTCATCATAGTCCAATATGGTTAAAGGCAAGCTGTCATCCATCAATGTATTGCATATATCAAGGAAGGGAACCTGATATGCAAAGAATGTGATCAATAAAACAGGTTGAACAATTCCTGGATAAATGCTTGTCAAATATAGATGAAGCTTATGTCTACAGTATCTGCAAGAATAATTTCAGTCAAGGCGAAGATTGCAGCAGTTTGATCAACAACCATCTTCCTCGGCGACAAAAAAAAAATGAACTAAATGAAGCATATGGAATCAATGAACAAACACATAGTGCCTGGCAAATGGACACAAAAGATGAATCTTTGATTAAGTCTTGATGTCTCCACTCTACACTCCATTTGGTCACCCGCCACCCTTGATCCCAGTTCTTATAAATAAATGAGCCAAACCAACACAAGTTATTAAACAAAAAAAGAATAGGAATAATAGTAATAAAAATGTTATTAAGTCTTGATACCGCCCACTCAACACTCTATTTGGTCAATGACCTCTGTAGATACCACCCACAACAAGATGCACATTGGTTGCTGTTATTAGCTTCACAAGGAGCTTCTTTTACTTGACCGAGTAATAAAATTGTTAAGACTGGTCTGACAAAAACAGAGGAAATGAATTCTCACATGGAACGATATAGAAATGTAAATCCTTTACCTTCAGAATCACAGCACAAAAGAGATCAGGGTGAAAATTGATAGCTGCACCCACAAGCAGAGACCCAGCACTAGATCCAATGGCGGCCAGCCTACCTTTTGTAGCATAGCCCTCATCAACCAGATACTTACCACACGAGACAATATCGTATATAGAATTTATCTTATTAGCTCCACTTCCCCATTCATGCCAGGAAGGATCAGGACCACCTCCACCCCTGCTCATCAGAAATATCAAGCCTTCATTTCAGAACCTCGAAATAAAGAAGGGTGGGGGGTGATTGCCTAGAGGTTAGAGCCGACACTAGCAGCATGAAGAAGCTTCAAGGTCTAAGTGTACAAAATCCATCAAATTCTTTTATGATGATTATACTTGACATTTTAGTCAAATCTACACAGCAGTGTAACCAACATTTAGCAAGTAACACAGTTATAAGCAGGAATTTTCAGGGATAAAAAAGAAGGAAGAAGGCCAGAGCATCTTGCTCCTGCCAAAGCAAGAGGGCTGACTGGGATTCTGAGAACCTTACCAAGACCCATTTAAACGAGAATGACACAAATTTCAGCTAAATACTACTCAATTAAACAAACTTACCTTACATCAGCCAATGCCACAACCCATCCACGATCTAGTAAGCAGAGGCGATCTGAAGACCAGCTTTTATCTAAGACTTCACCATATGCCCCATATGCTTCGAGAATCCCAGGAGACTGTCCTTTGTTATGTGTATCTCTGGAGTATACTATAGTTAAAGGAATCTCAGTGCCATCATGGGAAATGACCTCGTGTCTTTCACAAACGTAATTCGCCGAAAATTCTTCCCAGCTCTGTAATTTTTCTACTTCTCGATAACACTTGTCATTACTATTATTTAATAATAGTTTATCCAATTTTGATGAATCAGGATGTTCGCTATCAGTAGCACAAACCTCTTCTTGGTGAACAATGGAAAATCTACGTTTAGACATGTTATACTCAACTACTAAATCAGGCATCTGCAAGGACACAAGGTATATATTCAAAATAAACTAGAATGTACAGAGCTACACAGGAGATTTAAATTGAGAGTTCAACCAAGTAACTAATTCCATGAGCTATTTGACAAGATATTGTGCCTCTAATATATTTTTTTTTTTTGTAATACAGATCCATACAGAAACCCCCTGAGCATCAGGTTTCATTTAGGGTAACACCTAAGAGTTCATTTTTGCTATAAAATGTAATGCCTCAAAAGCATACACCGTCCAACTTGGCAAACTACATGCCTAATTCCAATCAATCTTGCTCCAACGTGAGTATAAAAATGCCCATGGAAGTACTGAAACATATGCTATTTCCAACTCGGAGATGGCAAGGTCACATATACATATGAAATTTTATCCATTAAGATAATCATGAGAGCAACAATCTACATTTTGCACCAAAAACAATATTCAACAGAAATCAACTGCATCATGGAATGATCTCGTCATCTCGATCAACTTTTTGAGAGGAAATCAGTTTCTTTAACACCAAACTAATGTAAAACCAAAACCAAAGATGACAATTGATAAGATCGATTCACTTTAAGACCTTTCTATTTAACGAGGTTAATCAGAGGTTATACCACTGGAGAAGAAAGAATCACACGATATGCAGAGGTCATGTAATCATGGTTTGACCCTGGGGCCACTCCGCACAACTCAGAAGGCAGGGGGAATGTCCAAGGATTCAGATCATTAATCTCCATCATGCGCTGAGGAAAAGCCATACAGGAAAAATTAATACAATGATTAATCAAAGCAATAAAATTAGTTTGGAACTTTATATTATACTTTGATGCTCATAGAACAATAATAAGAGTAACAGATTACAGGCCTTGTATGAACAAGATTAAGGACCAGAGCCACATATGAATACTTGCTCCGTTTGGTTGGGCGTAAAACATTTTCAGTGTAAAACGATTTTCATGGAAAACAATTTACAACGGAAAACACAATTCCAAAATTAGTTTTCCGTTGTTTGGTTCCATGTAAGAAAAATGATGACATGAAAGGAAAATGAAAGGGAAAGTAAGGAGGTAGTGAGAGGAGTGTACAAGAGAGATAAGAAAAGGGATGGAAAACCATTTATCCCTTCATTCTGAAGGGAAAATGGTTTTCCATCATTGGGAGAGCAATTTACTCCAAGGGAAAATGGTTTTACACTCTTTTACAAACCAAACAATGTAAAAACTCAAACGGTTTTCTAGGAAAATGTTTTACGCCCTACCAAACGGAGCCTGAACGACAGCTAAGCAAGGAAACAGATAAATGAACAAAAAACTCAACTAACAAGAGGCATGAGATGGTGTTTTGCATCATAAGATTCCAACTTCCCAATAAGTAAAAAGTCGTGGAACAATATACAAGTGAGGTTGACCAAAGAATTAAATCTACTATATTATTCGTGCGGCCTAGAAATGCTATCACACATGTCACCCTTCACTTTACAAATGACAAGGCGCTACGTCATCATACACGCACATAAACGCTTATTGTTTTCTCATTAAAAATAAAGCAAGTAAATGTAAGTAATTAGAAAAGATAAAACTCATGCTTATATTTAATAAGGTAGATCTTTTACCACATTAACAAAGTAATTAGAAAAGATGAAACTCATGCTCATGAATTATTCTAACTCTTCATTGTTCAACTTATTTTAGTTCGACTTCAATCTCTTATAACAAAATTACTATGCCCCAAACCTTTTTATTTACTCAAACATAGAGTTTTTTAAGAAAGATAAGAAAAACGTTTCAAGTTAAAAATTAAAAATTAAATTATTACATTGGTCACAAAACTTAATCAACAACACATCTTCTAATTTTACGTACAATTCATTCTTCAACGAATTTCATAATAATGAAGAATAATGGATCCAGCTTAAAGCTAATCAAGTAAATTACTTTATAAAAATAGTTTGTTTAATAGTTGGTTAACCAATTGGTCCAATTCTGTGCTAATTTTGTATAAACAAATATCAAGTTTTTTACTTATGCTTTAGCTAAAAATGCAATTATAAACTACAAACAACTATATATAATCTCAAACTATATAGAGGTCTGTTTGGAATTAAGCATTTTATTTCAAATGTTGGATTTGGTCCAAAGCATTTGTTTGGGAAACTAGTGAAATTTGGAATTGGACTGGGCCAATCCCAATTTCCCATGACATTTGATCCAAGGCCAAAAGATAGAATTTGAAATTCCACTTCAACCCATGTCATTTCAAATACTGATAAACACTCATATAGCCATGTATTTCTCTAAATTTCTCTCGTGCACTTTCTTTCTCATCCCATCTAGAAAAACGCTCATGTTTCCAGTAATAACCACTCTCTCTCCTCCAACCAAAATCCTTCATAAATCTCCATTGTTAAACCTTCTCATCCTCTCATTCTAACATTACAGCCAAAATTTTCAACAAAGCAGTCATCTTTGTCTTCAATTACCAACGACATCCACCCCATTCACCAATCCTTAAATCAAGTTGTATAAATTTTCGGTTAGTTTTGACAAACTTATGAGCAACAAAGGAAACTATGAAAATAGGAGCAATAATCATCTCAAAGCTATAAAATTTGAGGTTCAATCTGAGCACTGAATGTTGATGTTTTAAACTTGTTCCAAAAGTTTAAACATTGCAGTATTGCTATTGAAATTCTAATATTCAAATTATTTTGTTAGCCAAACACTTGATTTGTAACCAATTTTACTCACACAGTTTAAGTGTCTACTCAGATATGGATGTCCAAGTGTCCGACTCGTATTTTGTAAGAAAAAGTCAAGCTTTTAGTTTGAAATGAAGTATCCAAGTGTACGACACGCCACGACACGCGATTCTTAGTTTGAAATGAAGTATCCAAGTGTACGACACGCCACGACACGCGATTCTTGAAGTAAATGAAGGTGTCAAAGTAACATAATCTGACATATTAAATTCCAAATTTGAATTCCACATTGAAATGAAATTCAGGTTTCCAAACACTACCTAGAATAAATTTATATTTCACTTGATTTAAAATTATAGCACATACAATGACACGGGACGTTGCCCGGGCCAACAAACTAGTTTATGTTAGAAACAAGGAGCTTAGTCATAGTATCCACTTATCCAGTACTCAAAAAAGGGAAATACACTCAAAGGAAAAGGAGCATCCAAAAGACTAGACAAGTTTTCTGCAAAATAAAAACTAAGAAGACCTTAATATTTGACTGAGATTGTTATCAGAACCAAACAAGTAACAGTCATATATTATGGGGAATCGAGGCATATTCAAAGATGCGAAGTATATACCAAGAATCTAATGATCCAATAGTTCTACAATCTCTAGTCAGAAGTAATGTCTGTTGAATGACGATATTAACCCTAGATAATAGCTCAACATCTATTCTTTAAAATCATTTTCAGCCAATTTGAGTAGACAAACTAAAACTAACACAAAGAGTCCCAGTGCGTCGACTTCCAGTGACATTGTAGATCAAGCTCGTTGAATAGGTGTGTACGTTTTGGTTTTTAAGCTACATTTTGAAAAGTTTTTTTTTAATGTGCTTATCTTTTGGTGAGGCAGTGGCTTTTTTCAGCACAAGAGTTACGGCAAGGGGATTCTCTGTCTGCTTTTCTTTTCACCAGTGCAGATGATGTGCTTGGTAGGAATTTTCATGGGGGATGTGAAGGTTGAAGGTATTAAAGCAGGGAGAGTGAAGACCCTATTTTGTTTTTAGCTGCACATCCAGAAAATTGTAAGTAGGTTTTGACAATCTTGTAGATTTTTGAGTTGTTTTCAAGGTTAAAGATCATCTTTCTATAAGACCATGGTGTTACTGGAGAGTTTGCTGCTTTAGTGGGGGGGGTCAAACTCAAACCCGAAGTAGGCTGCTTAGTCATTTAGGTGTACTTCTAGAAGGAAATTCTCGCTTAAAGACCTTCTGGCAACCTATGTTCATGAGAAGTCTAAGAAGATTGTACACATGGAAAGTCAATTTATGACAAAATAAACACCGGGCTGCAAACTTGCTTGTCCAGGATTCCTCTTCACTATCCCTCATTATTTAAAATTCTACTGGCTGTTGTGATTTCTGAGGAGAATCAACAAACTTTTGAGAGATTATTTGTGGTGCAAGATTGGTGGTGAGAGAAGAGACCATGACCATCATGTGGACTTGAGGGATTTGGTGCATCAGCCTAAAGCATAAGGTGGTTTGGGGCATGTTGGTTTTTGAAATAAAATTACCCTGGTTATAAAATGGTTGTGTCAATTTCTTCTTGAAACTCAGTCAGAAATCAGGAGCCAGTTTATTAAATTGGGTTGAATGTAGCCTGTTTATATACCTGTCGGAAGTCAGGAGCTATATAAACTCTATATATATTATATCAAGCTCTTTATGTATTTTATTGGCCTGTCAGTTGGGTAAAATAATTTCCTAAATCAATACTAGTGACTACAAATGACAATTTCTAGAGAGAGAGTGACAATATTATGTGCAATGATTAAAAAGGAGTCAATCAGAGTACTTTATTTGGTCAATGGCTCAATAGATGTGATTTAATTAATGCACATATTACCATTATAAACTAATTTGTAATGAAAGAAAAGTTATCACTAATCATATCTCAAATTGGGTCATGATATGTAAAAATTGACAGTTTTTAGCCCCCCCATGATGATAATTTCTAGCTTTTTCCCAGCAATGATACCATTTGTGTATGATTGGCTTGCCTGCAACAATAGTAGCTGATAACCGATAGCTGATTTTGCAAACAAGTGATTAGTTTCTGCATGTGTGTTTGAGATATTTGGTACCTTGCAGTTGACATCAATAGGCAGATTCACTGAACACGTCATAGAAGACCCCTCTTCATCAAGAATGAGGACCAAATGTTTATCAAAAACATCCATATCCCGCAAGCAAGTACCTTTTTTAGGCAGTATAATATTCTGAAAAAATACAAGCAAGGAAATTATTACAATATTTTACACGAAAAACATAAGCATCAGAAGAAGATTCAGCCATTCAGGTATTGTCAACCATTATGTAGAAGTAATAGCAATTTAAAATGATAAGACATATCTAACAAGTCTATACCTGAAATTAAGATATAGGCAGAAGAGTAATTCATCACTAGAATATGCTTCAAGGACAATGTCTATACTTAAATACTTAATACACAACCTATCATGCTAATCCTTTATGTACCTCACGAGGACAGAAAGACAGAGGAGGAGAGAATCCTGAAAATTAAGTAGAACAGTGACTTCTTATTTCTTTAACTTCAAAAGCCCTAGTCTTTTATCAAAAGAATCCGATGCAGTTAGCTCAAGTGAAGCAGGCGTTATATTGTTCCATATTCAACAAGACATCCCAATAGTCTTTATCCTTTGTAGATGTATAACATGTGTTTAAGAAACAACCAGCAGAGATGAAGCAGAACAAATAGGAAAAGATAACTGGGTCCAGCAGAATTTATCTTAACCATTTTGAGATATAGCAACAGTAAGAACAGCACACTTTTTTAGCAGTTGCTAGCAGCTTTATAATAATACTGGGACGCATTAGATTTCTTCAGTAAGTTCAACCATTAATTTGTCGAAATTATGCATTGATCTGGAGCATATAATCAATCACGTTAGTTTCTTTGCATATACTTGTTAAGATCAACCTTCTCTTGATTTTGCAATAACATAGTAATACAAATATAAATGGTAAAACTTTATTACAACAGTCAAATGCACCCTTCTTATTTTGTGAGGGAGTCGTTATGAGCTGCTAACAATGAATCGTACTGAAGTATATTTCAAAGGCGTCAAAGGCATTCAGCTCAAGAAATATATCTACCCACACTACTGAGACTTTCTTGTCCCTTGGCTATTTCATCACACCACTGCTTTACCCCCTTCCTCCTCATGTTCAATTATTACAAACTCAAAAATTACATGCAGAAATAGAAGCTTATGGGGGCTTTTAGGTTTTCTTTGTTTGATAATTCATCATAAACATCATGTCGATCAGGAAATTTAGTGCGCTTTTCTCATTTTATTAACATACTATAATCCATAATTCATATCCTGCTCCTTTTTAGGTCAGTGAGACATACAACTTTATACGACTATCTGTACATATCTTAAGCAAACAAGCTTAGCCACACTTAAAAACATATCTGTAATTTGGAGGGGGGAGGCAATTAAAGAATAACCTGCCAACTAGTAGAATTTATTTCTTCAATTCTGCAAATGCCGAGGTAAAAGTTTCCACAAGGTAGCTTCTCGACTTCAGCTGAAGGATAATTTGTCAGAACAAAGTAAAAACCATGATGATGTTCCAGAAAATACTGCACACCATGGACACGCTTATGTACTCTGCGAAGACTATCAAATGGATTGGCCGCATCAATGATATAGACCTTTAAACAAATAAAAGATGTACTAGATTACGGTGCATAGTAGAATGTGAAAATTAGTAAAGAAAGGAACATACATAGATTCAATCACACCTCTGATGAAGACCTTGAGTTGGAATTAACTGTAACAAACTTGCCATCCTTTGTACAAGTAATGTCCACACAAAACCTAGAATCATCCTCTGTATATATTATTTTGTCAAACTTTGACCCCATTTCTGTACAAAGGACCCTGGCAAATATCACGGTGTAAACATTCCAATAATCCAGCTTCAAGAACACATACAATTATGATACGAAAATATTACCTGTATGGTCTCTGATTATCGTCAGCAACAGTATAGAACAGAGCAGAACCAGCTTGAGCCCATGCCAAGCTAACAACGGCATCAGCTGTAACTCTTGAGATAATATGACCATCCCTCAAGTCTTTAATCTGAAGGGTGAATCGCTCTGAGCCATTTACATCGAGCATATAAGCCAGAAAGTTGTGGTCAGGTGAAACCCGACATGCACCCACATGGACATAACCTAACGAAAGGAAACTAATGATTATTTTTAAAGAATTACAGTATGAATGTAAATAACTGATTCCTTAGATGAGAGAGAAACTCCAGGACAGGAAACATGGCATTAACATTATATAAATTAATCACGAATTCAACATGAAAGATGGCAGTGGCGGACCTATTGGGGTGGGGGGTACAACTGTATCCCCTTTTTCAAAAAAAAAAAAATCTCAACTGAAACTACAACCGATGTCGGCAATGAAGAGGAGGTCTTGTGGAAATGTGGGGGGTTCCGATGTAGATTACGGTGAAGAATTTGCTGGAGCCTATGCAAGCGCCAAGACGAGGGATGATTTGACTATTTGAGAAAGGGTTTTGAAGGGTTGAGGGGATGAATTGATGTTTGAGGTAATCACAATGGGTAATGGTGGTGGCAGCAATGGTGGTGTTATGGTGGAGGAGTATTTCAACAGTTTTGCATATAAAGAGAAAAAAATGGTGGGCGGAAGGGGGGAAGCGTGGGGGAGGGAAAAGCATATATTGACAAAAAATTTCATGCATTGCTACACGAAATAGAAGATAGAAAAAATTATGTCTTTTATTTGATTTTGATAAAAGTCAAAATTAAAACTTAAAATCAGAACTCAAGCTAATACCAAACAAAGTCTTAATTATTTGATTATACATACTTTCGTACTTTCATACTCTATATATGCTAGTTAGATTCTTATATTATTTGAATGTCTACATGAAATTGTTGATATTATCCATTAGTTATTAGTGAGTAACTGAATTTGAAATCTATATAGTTAATTTTTAGGGATTTAGGATTAGATTAAATTGTTCAATATTTTCATTTGGTAAGTTTATATGACTATATGATTTATATAAGTTCCCACATCATTTGATTGTATGTTTGGCAAATATGACAATTGATTAATTTTTAGTAATTTACATAAGAAATGATGCATATTTTGGATTTTTCGGTAGTAAGATGTATGTATTAAACAATTTATACTAACTTTTTTCCTCTACTTTGTGTTTGTTGTAACTTGTACGCTCGTTTGTATCCCCAAATTGAAATTTCTGGGTCCGCCACTGAAAGATGGCACACATCATTAGCAATTCCTCATCTAAAAGTAAGTCTCTTTCTACAAGTAGAAGTGACTAAAATATGCACTATCTTCTTCTAGCAATAATGAACTTGTAATGTTTTGCATGCTACCCAACTCAAAAGGTTTCTACAAGAAACTTCACATTTAGAAATGAGATATTTAACTAGGGACAGATACAGAGTGCATTAAGAAGCAAGCCTGAGGCATGGAGGGGCCATGAGTTACATCACGGTTCATGCTCAATAGGTGCACCTCAGCATACGTGTTAAATTATTTTTGTCTTTCATATAAAATAGGAAATCATGAATCTGGCAGCCAATATTTATATCTAATGACTTGTATTCAATTTTTATAAAATGTGATTTCGGATAATTATCTTCAATTAATGACTAAGTTACACTAAATATATGTGCTGTGTGCACCTTGTGAGGTACACACTTAGCTTTGAGTCTTATGTCTAGACTCCAAGATTTCTATCATCAAAAAAGGCCTTCATACCTATATTATATAAAAATCTATCACTAGCAACTAGCTGATCATCAGATGATCCTTTTACCAAGAAGAGATAGAAATGCTGAAACTAGTTGGTAACAGTTGGAAATAAGCTAGAACTTTACTATCATCTACAACAAACCCATCCATTCTTAAGATTCCAAAACAGTTTGTAACTATATCGTGTGTTTTCATATTTAAGACATGTAATCTTCTGCTTTCTACGCATTTCATTCTAAAAAATAAGTATTCTCAAGCTCAACTGTACTTCACAGTTGATATCCCCATAATGAAGGCCTGAAGAGCGTCATAGGTCTACAAATAAACTAATTACATATGATCCAACACAATTTGTCGCATGAATGATTGTATATGTCATTGTCGTATAGATATATTACCTCCTCAACATCTTAATTTCAGATCTTAGCTAAAGATGATTTGTGGATCTAGAATACTAATCCACTTCATCCCCAAATAATAGGCCACATTTGACTTTGGGGACCTTTCTAAGGAATTGAGTCAAAAAAATTATAACTAACTTCACTATTCATACTATAACTAACTTCACTATTCATACTTTTACATCTTTGGCTCTCTGTCACACCACATAGTCTTCCCTTAAATTTTTATTTAAGGGTATTACAAAGGGTAAGATACGAAAGTTCAAAGTTTAACCAGCTAAATTTAGAGAGTGATCCATTATTTTGGGGTGACCCAAATAGAAAATGTAGCTGAGTGTTGAGGGATGGAGGACTAGGGAGTAATGTACTGAATCATGCTTGACCTCCAACATTCAGATAGCTTGCGACATTCATTCTTCCTACAATACCTACATCATCATCCTTTACTGTCATATTTTGAGCTTCTTTTCACGAAATTTACTGTCACATTTATCTTAGTCACCTAACAAGCATATTGAGTTATTGACTATGCCCCAATATCAACTATTATGGTTTCCACAAGCATCAATGATCATATCTAATGAATTCAATTTAGTCATGTACACATCATCAATGCAGCTCTTTCCCCGTTCCATAATATACCAAGATAAATTGTACTTCAAGTTCCTTCTCTTCTGCCATTTTCGTTTTAATTGTGCGTGGGTTATTTACTTTTTGTCTTGCTGGGGGGGAGAGGGGAGGTTCATATTTTAATATCTCCCTGAAACTAAATGTAAAAGCAAGATTTACCATATTTTTGTGCAATCTCATTCCAGTCCAGCAAAATCTCCTCTCTTCTGAATCCCCTTCTTATGCAACTAAACAAACTTCGTAAACCTGTAGATCCCTCTGTCTCCAGTCTTCTACATAATACAGGGTATTCTTTCCCTTCTGGAATGTATTGGTAGTAGAGCCTGGGCAAACCAGCACAATGGTCAGACAAAAGGAAGCAAAAACTCGTATTACCTCCCGTAAAAGACTTTAAGGATTGCAAAATAACATATCAGCAATCCCGGGTGATGTCACACTCTACTAAAAGCTGGCATGAGAGGGGTAAAACAGCTTAACCAATGCAAAATTCTTTGTATACCTAAATGTTACTACAAATCACTATAATTAAGATAAAGGATTGATCTATTGATTCTTAATAATTCGCATTTTCATTCCAGCGGTAATTGAAAAATATACTGTATAAGTTAGCATCTCAATCTCAATCATCCAAACTTAACCAATTAACCATATAATTGAAACTGGAAAAATGCTACCAGAGTGTGAATAAACACAATCCAGAGAGCTGTAATCTGAAACTCATGATCAAATAACAGAACATCAAATACTTAATAACATAACAAGATTAACCCTTAACATCAAAATAATTTATACTAAGATTACCAATTTACCAATATAAAATCCGCCTCGAAGCAAGTTAACATTACTACATCTTTTCGGATCCACACAAAGCTAATTTAGACAATGTAGTATCAATTTACGAGAACTGCCCGGTTCATACTATAAACGCTGCAGTGTTTACAACAATATTAACAAAAGTAGTTTATTCAATCATAAATTTAGTACTATATTAAATGAGTAGAATAAAAAAACAACAATTACTAACAATTATTAGCTATGTAAAGACAACGATATTTCTTTATTTCAATAAACTAACTTTTCATGTTTCTTTTTTTGACGGGACATTCATTCTTGACATAATATGTACTACTCCCTCCATTCTTCAATAGACTTCCTATTTCTAATTTTGACACTATTCATAGGTGAGAAAAAATATAGTCACGTGGAATCTTGTTTGATTTGTGTCATTGTGTACACTTTTATAACTTTTACTAATATCCAATTAAAGATATTAATGATATAAAACATACATACCATGGCAAACGTGAAAAGGAGGAACGGGAAGTCTATTTGGGGACGGAGGGAGTATTTATTAGCTCGACAATTTAGTATAATACCAAACCACAAACATGACAAAAACATAAACCAAAAAGAGCAAATTTGAGAAACAAGAAAAGTGAAAAACAACGAACCAGGGACCCCAACGTTCAGGGGGAGTAGAAATCTTGGATGGAGTGCGACTAATCATCTCAGAGAAAAGCTCCCTTTGTTTAATAATAGTGTCAGCCATGAAAGCTTGAGCATATGAGTTTTCTCGATGGAGATAAGAGATGAAATCTGGGTCGATGATGTTAGACATCCAATGGTAAGGATCGTCCCACGTGCGACCATGAGCAGTGAGTTTGAATGGGAGTTTCTTTGGAAGAGGTGGGTCAATGTCAATGTCAATGGAACTAAGCGTAAGGGGTTTTCCATTGTGGGTCGAGAACAAAATGGCGCGGAGGAAGCGAGGAGAGAGAAAGATGGTGTTTGTGGGTTTCAATAGTTTGGAGGACATTGGAGAGTTTTGAGATGAAGCTGATTTGTTGGGAGAAGTAGAGGTAGATGACTATAATAGAGACGAGTATTATATGCACGCTATGCGTGTGAAATCATTATAGAAGTTGAATTAATTGCATAATTACATCTGTTAAAGAAGTTAAATCATTATAGAAATTTAATTATTTACAAAGTTTTGTTAAAGAAAAAAATTATTCATAAGAAAGTAATTGAACATCTGAAAATAGTGTTTTTTTTCACTGGTTTAAGTTGGGTTCATGCCGCTTGCGCAACCACATGCACCCCTCCGTCCAATTGACATGCAAATGCAATACATAACTAACAGTGTAGATGAAGTTTAGTGTTTGATGAAGTTTGACTAAAATCACATTTAGTAAGTGTATAAAATTAAACTAAAATAATGTAAGTGAAATTAAGTGAACCTAATCCACCCTTAATGCATGGAGATACTAATAAGAGTTGTCGACTTGTCATTTTCATATCGACTACGCATCAACGTAACCTTGATATTACACTTAGGGTGTGTTCTCTTCACAAAAAAATCCTGAACTTATCTGAGTTGAACTGAACTTATTGTAAAAATTCAATTTATTGAACAAGATTAGAAATTATTGAACCTGATTGAAACTTATTAGACTTGATTGGACATCATTTTAATTTACTGATCATTGGCTATTTGAACCTTATTGGGAATTTACTGGACCTTATTGGAACTTATTGAAACTTATCAGAACTTATTGGTTTAATATACAATTTTAAGTGTTTAATTTATCAATTATACATCAACCTTGATATTACATTGAATCATACTTCGCCAAAATACCATTACTATATTGATTTAGTATACAATTTTTAATTATTTAGTTTATTAAATTAAAATAATTAAAAGTTACATTAAACTTTTTATGTGCTTGACAACGCGGGGATTCTAATTGATGGTGCATCAATATCAACTCATCCCCTTTCTCTTTTATCTCTCCTCAACCCACCTACGGGCTACGACCCTAAACCCTCCACCCCAATTCCCTTTAATTCCCAATTTCTATCTCTGAAAAAATCACACACCCGCCGACCACCGAGTACCACCCACCGACCACACATCAACACAACGGCCACCACTACCACCACCGAATACTTACTTTCATTGTCACCCTTCCTTGAATAGGTAAAGATATTTCAGATCTCTATTATTATTTGTTGATGATTTTGCATACATTAGTGTTAAGTCCGGTTAAGTTTATTATGTTGATGATTTTGCATACATTAGTAATAAGTCTGGTTTGTAAATCTTTATGCTTCAATCTTCACTAATAAAGGTTTCATCTTTTTCATTTTCATAATATTTATCTCTTCTTTTTTTTTTTTTACTTTTTTTTAACAATCTGCCCATTTGATTATTTTAGATATTATATGTAATTGCTAATTTAGATTGTGTAATTGCTAATTTATTTATTTGTTCATGTATCGGCATGTCTTGTAATTGGTTTTTTCTGTGAATTTACGTAATACATGGTTTGTAACATAAACACTTCAAAGTAAGTTCAAAGTAAGAAATACCTTTTGAGCGTTTTGCTAGTTGATCTTTGGTTCCTTTTTTGCTTCTCTCGGCTCGTGGATATTGGTGCGCTGACAACGTATTTGTAAAGTAACCCGAATAAAATTCACACCGGAAAATGAATGTTGTGTAAGGATTATGAACAAATCACTGTTTTTTATAATTTGGAATTACCTGATCTAGGTCTCAGTTTTTGAATATTGCTTCTCTAAACTCTAATCACATACGTACTTTGCTAGTTTTGGGTTGCTGTTTGTGTTGTATTTTGCACGTAATTGAATGGAGACTTTGCGATAGTAGAAGGGTTGGAACTTGGAAGAGGAAGAAGATGAAACTAAAAAACTGTCGTGAATTTTGCGCCTTGCTTTGAAGTGTAGTGTATTATTTTTATTTTACTGGTGCAGTGGATTGTAAACTGTTGTGCAGTTTTTCAGTGATCTGTTTTTCCCTCTTTTTTTTTTTCAAAAAAAACAGGGAATGCAATTTTAAATTTTGAAGTTTGCAGTTTGTCAAGGGATCGGATCTTTCTCCTTTCTTTTTTCTTATTTTACTTTTCTCTTTTAAATTTAAATTGTGGTAGATTATGTAATTGTGTTTTTTTGCGGGGGTAATCTAGGCAATTCAAGTGGACACCAAAGTCCTTAGGAGTTGCCTTATATAATAGAGATAAGTTTATGGTAATTGTGTTTTGGGGTTTTGGTTCATGGATTTGGGCCTTGGGGTTTAAACTTTGGGTGGTTTGGTCCATGACATGTTCAATTAAGTTGAAATAGGTTTAGTTATGAGTTCGGATGGGGTCTAATTCTTAAATTTTACTCCCTCATTTTCATAATAAAGTATTTGTTTTTATTTTTCACAAGAATTAAAGTAAAGAGCCCAGCCTTGTTGAAAAGGGTTTTTGGTTTATATAATTGAGGGAAAATGAAGAAAACAAATTTTAACAAAGACTCGATAAGATTAGACTAATAAATTTTTATTTTTTTTACGGTTTTTTCACCATATACCCCTGACAAATTTTTTTTGCACCGTATACCCTCGCAAGTTTCCAAATGCACCATATACCCCTCACGTTTCGAAAAATACACCGACATGCCCTTATGACTAACGGTGTTAGAGTTCCGTTAGTCATTAGGCCCTAATCCTACCCTAACCCTAATTAACTAACCTAAATCAACCCTTAATCCTAACCCTAACCCAATTCACTAACTTGGGCCCTAACTACTAACTTGGGGCCCTAACCCTAACCACCCCTTACCCCCACCGCACCACCACCCCGTCACCACCTCCACGTCACCACCACCACCACCACCACCCCCTCCCCTTCCCCGTCACCACCACCAC
>CANSZD010001846.1:0-122232 GCA_947648045.1 Beta corolliflora | reverse complement strand
ATTTCTATGCTTGCTTTCTATAGTTTTTGCATGATTATGCTAGGAACGTTACTAGTTTGATTGTGTAATTAATCTAATGCTAGATTTAAGAATAGAAGATCGGATTGTTTATTCTTTTATCAATTGGTAGCAAACTAGGGTAACTTAGATCTGAGATACGTCTTGGTTATTTCTTGGGAAATTGAATTAAGCTGATGAATCTTTTTATCGCTTGTATGAAGTTAGCGGAGTACATTGGTTCTGTGTTTATTCTTTGCTATTGGATTGAGCTTAGGCCTTTGATGGACTAGGAATTCCCATCCTTTAGTTAGGGTTTTTATAGTCGCGGCGATGCGTGCTATTCAACTAAGAATAAGGAGAACACGAATTAATTCGCGCACATAGATAATTATGGAAATAATTAGAGTGGAGGTTCAAGGATCGATAATGAATTGAAGTGGATGTTAATCGGATTGAAGATCTTTCCCGTATTGATTTCTCATTTTGTTTATATGCTAGTTAGTTTTAGTTTGTTAGTAAATCTACTTAGAAACCCCCTTTGTAATGAGGTTTCTCGGCCCTTAGCTTAATCTGGGTTTTGAATCACGCTGAGTATTAGGCTCGTCCACTGTTTCCTGTGGATACGACCCCTACTTCCATTATACTTCCTTAGTGTAAAAGAGAGTCGGAGAAATTTTATCTTTGGCCGGGTGCGGTGCACAACGACACATCCGCGCCCGCCCACCCGATTTGTGTAGATGACATGAAATCTACACCTTAAGAGATACAAACATGTGTATATGCGCACACGAAGGCTCCTCGAACGCGACCATCCCTATCGGTTTAAGAAGAAGGCATTCGATGGGACGGTTGAAGAAGAAGTTGCTCGTAGACCATTACTTGGCCTGCTTGAGAAGTTTATAATGAGGTGAAGGGCATTGAAACAATCTTTGGTAAACACCGCTAGTGAGGTTGATCGACCTACGGGATTATGGAAAAAGGAGTCCATTTTTTGGAAACTCCCATATTGGAAAGATATAAAGGTCGAGACATTGTTTGGATGTCATGCACATAGAGAAGAATGTTTGTGAAGCTATTCTTGCGACACTTATGAATATTAGGACAAGACGAAAGATGTTAAGGCGTCACGACTTTACTCGGAAAAACGAGGGGCTTCGACCGAGGTTGTGGGCTCGAGAAAAGGGACGGAAGGAAGAAGAAAGTAGTGGAGGAATGGGTTGATGATGAAGCTCGGGAAAAGTAAAAAGAAGGTGGAGGATTCGGAGAAGAATTATTTGCCACCCGGCTTGCTACACGATGTCGCGTGCGAGAAACGGATTTTTGCGAGTCATTGTATGGCATTAAGGTCCCGACTAGCTACTCATCGAATATGAAGCGATTTGTTACCTTAAATGGTGAGTTGAGGTTATCGAGTATGAAATCTCACGATTGTCATGTCATGATGCAAGTATTCTTACTGATTGCAATTCGTGGGATACTTCCAAAGCATGTGAGGCACACCATTACAGAACTTTGTTCATTTTCCCATACAATATGCAGCAAAAGTCCTAGAACCGTCGACCCTTGATTCCTTGCGAGGCGGAGTAGTTGAAACTCTATGCAAATTTGAGATGTTTCCCCCCCCCCGCATTCTTTGACATTATGGTCCATCTCATTGTCCATCTAGTTCGAGAAATTAAGTTGTGTGGTCCGATGTTTTTGAGGTGGTGCTATCCTTTTGAGAGATATATGGGCACTTTGAAGGATAAAGTTCGAATCACGCACAACCGGAAGGGGTAGTATAATTCAAGGGGTTGTGGGTGAAGAGATCGGTAATTTTGTGGTGAGTATTTTGCTAGTGTTGATCATGTTGGACTTCGACATCCCGACACGAGGGCGGACTTGAGGGCAAGGGTACAATTGGTTCAAAATTGATCACACCTTCCGTAGAAAAGCGTAAAACAAGCTCACTTATTTGTATTGCATCACGTACCCGCATTGTCCATCCTTATTTAAATGAACATATGGAGGAATTACGTGTTAGCAATCCTAGAAAAGGAGTTAGGGCATTGACGCAAATGCATAACAAGACTTTCATTGATTGGTTTCATAAACGAGTAGTGAATGATTTGGATGAAAGTGTTCCGAAAAACAGCTCAAGTGGTTAGCATTTGGTCCTCGTGAAGCCGTACGCTCTTATGAGGGTTGGTGATATTAATGGGTATACGTTTTGGGTGAACGTCAAGATCCTGAAGTCAACATCGCAACAAAATAGTGGTGTTTCACTTGTGGCGTCATCTACACAATACGCAAGCTCGAAGGATAAGTCACCCTGTACATGCTTGAAAGTAATTATTATGGGCGAATACAAGAAATATGGGAGCTGGACTCATTTGTACTTTTAATATTTGCCTCTTGTGTTGCAAGTGGGTTGACGATAATCGACGTTGCGTAAGAAAAGACGATCCTTGTGGATTCACTCTTGTTGACCTTAGTCGTCTACGTGAAACTGAGGAGCCATTTGTAATTGCATCACAAGTTAAGCAAGTATTTTTTGTAACTAATCCTGCTGATAATAAGTGGTCAATTGTTGTACCTGGTAAAAGGAGTATCCTCGGTATTGGTGATGTTGATAATGAGGAAGAATATGATGCATTTGAGGACCTCCCCCTTTTACCTATCCCGAAAATAGTGTGGAAGATGATGTGAATATGTCGGAGAACTATATGCGTGTAGATCACACGGAATGGATACATGTACTTGAGGATCCTAAGAAACGGCGGAAGGTCAATAAATCATGAGACATAAACCTCGGTATGTGTAATTTCTCCAATTTGTAACTATTGTGTACGGTTTTAGGCTTGCATTTGTTGTTGGTTGCATGTTGGGAACGAAAAGGTCATTTTAGGAGCTACATGGCAATGATGGAGTGCAATGGGGGCGTAGTAGTGGTGGTGGTGGGAATGTGTTACAAATATGGAGAGTGAGGTCACATGGCAATGGAATGCTCTCAACATTTGTAACACTTCCCACTATCTCCGTCGCTACCAGCTGATGGGCATTCCATTGTCATGTGACCTGATTCTCGGGTCATTTTAGGCCTATTTTGGTCGATTCTCATCCGATTCGTACTTATCGAATTATTTAACCCCAAATTCTTGTTGAACATGATTATATGAGGTATAATGTAACTATTGTGTAGAGTTTTAGGCTCGCATTTGTTGTTGGTTGCATTTCGGGAACGAAAAGGTCATTTTAAGCCTAGTTTTGCCTTTTCGCTTCCAAATCGTACTAATCGAATTATTTAAACCCAAATTCTTGTTGAACATGATTATATGAGGTATAATGTAACTATTGTGTAGAGTTTTAGGCTTGCATTTGTTGTTGGTTGCATTTCGGGGAACGAAAAGGCATTTTAGGCCTATTTTTGCCTTTTCGCGTCCAATTCGTACTTATCGAGTCATTTTATTTTATTTTTGTTGATCTAACTCCTAACTTATTAGTATGTAATTGTGTGCGAGGGGAGGGGTGTGCATGGGGGAGGGTGGGCGGTGGGGGAGGGGAGGGAGGGGGGTGTACGGGGCAGGGAGCGCGGGGTGGGGGAGGGTCTGCGTGTGCGGGGAGGCTGGCAGCGGTGGGGGAGGGGGGGGGGTGTGCAGGGGAGGGAGGGGAGGGGCCGCGGTGCGGGGGAGGGGAGGGCGGAAGTGGGGGGGCATGTGCGGGGGCTTGGGAGGCTGGGGCCGATCTGCCGGAGCCCTCCCTAAGCCCCCCACATGCCCCCGCACCGCCCCTCCCCCCCCCCCCTTCCCCTCCCCTCCCTACACACCCCTCCCCTCCCCCCTGCTGCCCGCCCTCCCCCCTGCACACCCCCCCCCTCCCCTCCCCTCCCCTGCCTTCTTGCCCCCTCCCCTCCCCTCCCCCTGCCTCTTCCCCCTCCCCCACGATGCCCCTCCCCCTCCCTCCCTGCTTTGCCCCTCCCCCACGCTGCCCCTCCCCTCAACCGCACTCCCCCCCTGTTGCCCCCCCTCCCCGCTGCTTTTAGGAACATGCATATATTTGGGAACGAAAATGTCATTTTTAGGCCTATATTTGCCTTTTACGCTTCCAAATCGTATTTATCGAGTCATTTAACCCCAAATTCATTTTGAACATGATAATATGAGGTATAATGTAACTATTGTGTAGATTTTTAGGTTTAGCAATTGTTGTAGGTTGAATTTAGGGAACGAAAAGGGCATTTTAGGCCTATTTTTGCCTTTTCGCGTCCAATTCGTACTTATCGCGTCATTTAACCCCAATTTCATTTTGAACATGATAATATGAGGTATAATGTAACTATTATGTAGATTCTTAGGCTTGCATTTGTTATAGGTTGTATATCGGGAACATAAATGTGATTTTAGGCCGGTTTTTGCCTTTTCGCGTCCAATTCTTGTTTCTCGAGTCATTTAACTCCATTTTCTTTTTCAATATGATAATATAAGGTATAATATAACTAGTGTGTAGAGTTTTAGGCTTGCATTTGTTTTTGATTGAATTTCGGGAAGGTATATGTCATTTTTAAAACTACTAACTACGGTAAATGATTGAATTCTTATATTTTGTGTTTATTCCTTGGTTGTTTTGCAAGGTTTATATGAATAACACACCACGTTTGAGGGCCTTCACCACAGACGAATTACATGAAGTTCAGGATAAGTTGGCGTCCCACATTTGTGATGATTGCTTATGATACATTTTGGTGGAATTCGTGATATAATTAGCTACATCTACTAGTTTGTATCAATTCTACACTTTTTACATTATTAAATATACATATTTAAAGTTAATTATTACGTTCAAAAACTTGTCATATATTATTGCACATTGATTCGGTTTTTTTTTTGTCGAAGGGAGGTTTTGGGTGGGGGGCTGCCATGGTGGGTCGTCCGGGGTCGGGCTATGGGGTCGGTTGGGTGTTGGGGTGATGTGGCAAAGCAATGGGTGGAGGGGCCGGGCAGGGTGGGGTCAGGGGGTGCAAAGGGAGTGAAGGGGGTGGATTGGGGTGGGTAGGACTTGGGGGAGTGCAGGGGTGGGGGGCGGGTGGGGCGGGGGGTGGGTGGGGGGGGGGGGAGGGGGAGTGGGGGCGGGGGCGGTGGGAGTACAGGGGCGGGGCATGGGTGGGCTAGGGGTGGGGTGGGGTGAATGGGGAGTGGAGGGGGTGGGCGGGGCTTGGGGGGAGCAGGGGCAGGGCGGGGCCGTGGGAGTGCGGGGGTGGGCAGGTGGGCGGGGGGTGGGTCAGGGGTGGGGGGACCGGTGGGAGTGCATGGGGTGGGCGATGGGTGGGGGGCTGGGCAGTGTGGGGTGGGGGTGGGGTCGGGGCGCGGGGGTGGGGGTCTTGGGGGCGATTTAATTTATTTTTAAAAAAAAAAATTTGAATGTGAAGGGTGCGGTTTTAAGCCTAAACCGCGACCCTTTTTAAGTGAAGGGGCTGCGGTTTAGGCTTAAAACCGCACCCTTCATTTATAGGAAGGGTCGCGGTTTAAGTCGAAAACGCAGCCCTTCAAGCTTAGAAGGGCTGCGTTTTTGGCTTGAACCGTAGCCCTTCGTTGTGAAGGGCTGCGGTTAAAAACCGCAGCCCTTCTTATCTATTGAAGGTCTGCTATGGAAAGGGCTACTGGCCAAAAACGCAGCCCTTAGGGCTGTTTTGACCGCAGCCCTTCCTTATTTTTCCACTAGTGATGGGTTATTTTTCTTCATAGTAAGGATGAGACATTTGATGAATTTCTAACCTTTGCTAAAAAGATTCAAAGAACAAGTGGTTTTAAATTAAAGCATTTAAGATCTGACCATGGTAAGGAGTTTGAAAACTCCAAGTTTGATAAATTTTGCAGCAATGAAGGTTTAGATCATAACTTTTCAGCTCCAAGAACACCACAACAGAATGGTGTAGTTGAAAGGAAGAACCGGACCCTTGAGGATATGGCAAGAACAATGATTATTGCAAGCGGTTTTCCGAAGAGTTTTTGGGCTGAAGCAGTGAATACGGCTTGCTACATCATCAATCGTGTCATGCTAAGACCAATCACTTTGAAGACACCTTATGAGCTCCTTAGAGGAAGAAAACCCAATATCGCTTACTTTAGTGTTTTTGGATGTAAATGCTTTGTACATAATAATGGAAAGAACAACTTAGGAAAATTTGATGCTAGAAGTGATGAGGCTATTTTTCTAGGATATGCCTTAAGTAGTAAGGCTTATCGTGTTTACAATAAACGAACAATGTGTGTTGAAAAAAAGCGTCCATGTTATATTTGATGAGACTAACTCCTTGCAGGAACAGAGTTATAATGATAATTTTGAAATAGGTTTGACTCGTCCTGATGAGTTAAATCATTGTGATGAGGAACTAACCCCGCAGGAAAGGAGAAGAAGCAAGTTCCCCGATCTAGATAACCCCTGTTCCTGATCCTTACGAGGAACCAAGAACAGGAGGAATTCGGGAAGATCAAGGAGCTCTTGAACCCGAAGAAGATCAAGTGAAGCAATCACCTCAAGAAACTCAAGAAGCAACTAGGAGATTTGATCCAAAGCCTTGGAAACACCAAAATTCTCATCCTTTAGAATTAATAATAAGTGACATTGAAAAGGGGAACTCAAACGAGATCCCAAATGAAGAATTTTTGTGCTTTTCACGCTTTCTTATCTATGATGAACCTAAGGATCATATGGAAGCACTCAAAGAGATCGATTGGATCAATGCTATGCAAGAGGAGCTAAATGAGTTCCGGAGGAACAAGGTCCGGCACTTTGGAGACTAAACCAAAGAACCAGGAAGTTATAGGACTTAAATGGGTCTTCAGGAACAAGCTTGATGAGCATGGAACAGTGGTAAAGAACAAGGCCAGACTTGTAGCCAAAGGTTATAATCAACAAGAAGTTTCTTGATCTTATGAGTAGTGAGTTCGAAATGAGTATGATGGGAGAGTTGAACTTCTTTTGGGATTGCAAATTAAGCAAACCGAAAGAGGAACAATGATTCATCAACAAAAATATGTCAAGGAACCGCTTAAGAAATATGGACTGGAACAATCAAAAACTAACCACACTCCCATAGGAACAGGAATAAGGTTTGATGAAGATTCAAATGGTAAGTGTGTAAACGAGAAGCAATATCGAGGTATGATTGGTTCATTACTTTACTTAACAGCGAGTAGACCCGATATTTCTTTTAGTGTTGGCTTATGTGCTCGATTCCAATCAAATCCCAAAGAATCTCACTTAACAGCAGTTAAGAGAATTATAAGGTATTTGAAGGGAAGCGATGACTTATGTTTATTCTATCATCGAAGTGATGTTTTGACCTAGTAAGCTATTCGGATGCGGATTATGCCGGAGACTTGGTTAATCGCAAGAGCACATCGGGCATTGTCCAAGACCTAGGAACAAGCTTGGTCTCATGGAGCTCAAAGAAGCAAAATATTGTTGCCTTATCCACAAAGAGGCGTAGTATGTAGTCTCGCCGCATGTCGTTCCCGTGTCCTTTGGATCAAGCAACAAGTAAGAGACTTTGGCATTAAGTTTAAATGTGTTCCTATCTATTGTGATAATACTAGTGCAATTTGTATTTCTAAGGATCCAGTTCATCATTCAAGGGTCAAGCATATTCACATTAGACATCATTTCCTTAAGGATAATGTAGAAAAAAGGGTCTTGTTAAAGTCGAATTTTGTCCAACAGAAAATCAAATAGCTGACATATTGACTAAACCACTTCCAAGAGAAAAATTTGAGAAAATTCGCTTAGAGCTAGGGATGATTAGAATTCATTAAGTGTGCTACTTCAAATAAAACCCTTAGTTACAAGATTACACTAAGTGGCCAAAGATCATTTTGTGAATTTATTCATACATTACACCGGTCATTGTAAAGGACTCACATTAGTCTTCATAATACTCCCCTTATTGTCCATGCATACACTTGAGCAAAAATAGAAAGGTCACTGTACATATAGCTTGAACATATAACATGCATGAGTTCACACCTTCTATTCCATTTATTTCTACCCACGTAAATATTATCACTTTATTTGATTTTATTTTCTTTTTTTCTCAATTTATTATTTTCCTTCGATTCATCCCCCACAAATAAATTTTTTTTACAACACTTCACCAAAGCATTCATGTATCAACCGAAAAAAATGTTTCAATGGATTTAAGAAGGAAGGGAAAAGCCGCATTTAATTCTTCTTCACAATCCCCCATAAACCTTCCCCAAATAAAAACCCATCAAATCAATTAAAAGTTACACGGCAAATTCATCTCTTTTTACCCAAAATCATTACCTCTGCAAAACCGCCTTTCTCTCTCTCTTACTCACAAAAATCTGACAACTTCATCTTCTTCACCTAAAACCCTAAATGGCTCCCAAAAGAAAATCCTCCGATGATGCAAAAAAATTTCCGGCCGAAAAATCTTCACCTCTGGTGGATTACAATGAAAGCGAGAATGAATCTTCTAACTCAAATGAAGATTCCCTGGGTTCTCAAGAAAATTCGGCTGAGCATGAAGTGATTTCTCCGAAAAAGGAAGACGATGTGGATGATGTTTGAAACAGAGCAAGAAAAGGAAGTCTTGGTCCCTACTAAAAGGGGTAATAAATCTAAGTCTTCCAAGTATATAATTGGGTTTTGCGTTGATTTAACCTGGTGCAAGAAAATTAAGTGGGGTCAATTTCTTGATCTTGTTAAGTTTCAAAAATGGGTTAAAGTTTCGAGTTTTGATGAGGGTCTTTATGAGAGTGAGATGAGCGAATTTATTGCTAGTTTCGAGATTAACAAGGGGCTATGCATTAGTGTTGTTAATGGGAAACTAGTTAAGTTCACTGAAAAGAACTTAGGCGAATGGTTTGAGGTACCTACTAAAGGGTACAAAGATTATGTTAAGGGTAGGGCTAAGTTGAATGTTAATGGGACTTCAAATTCTACAATTCTGAGTTTCTTTGGGGGGTAAGGATTCTGACCTGTCCCTAGATCAGAAAGATCTCTCTCCATATCACAAATTTTTGTTTCACTTAGTTTGGCGCTTTCTTTTGTCAAGAACTTCCAAGAGGACTCAAGCGAGCCTCATGGATCTTTCTTTAATGTACTGCCTTGCTAAGAATATAAAAATCAACTTCCCTGCTTTACTGATCTCTCACCTTTCCTATCGCATTGATGAGGGTCTTTACGAGAGTGAGATGAGCGAATTTATTGCTAGTTTCGAGATTAACAAGGGGCTATGCATTAGTGTTGTTAATGGGAAACTAGTTAAGTTCACTGAAAAGAACTTAGGCGAATGGTTTGAGGTACCTACTAAAGGGTACAAAGATTATGTTAAGGGTAGGGCTAAGTTGAATGTTAATGGGACTTCAAATTCTACAATTCTGAGTTTCTTTGGGGGGTAAGGATTCCGACTTCGTCCCTAGATCGAAAAGATCTCTCTCCATATCACAAATTTTTGTTTCACTTAGTTTGGCGCTTTCTTTTGTCAAGAACTTCCAAGAGGACTCAAGCGAGCCTCATGGATCTTTCTTTAATGTACTGCCTTGCTAAGAATATAAAAATCAACTTCCCTGATCTCTCACCTTTCCTATTGCATTACCCACAACACAAAAGTGGGGTATGCAAATCTTATTTCTGTTATCCTCAAAAAGAACCAAATTAAACTCCCTTCCAGTACTTCTTTTGATCTAGAGCCCGATAACTATTTGACAAAAGAGACTCTATCCAGGCTGTCTCTAAGGGTATAGGGTGGGATGTTAAAATTTGAGGTAGCATAACCAAAGGGAAAGGTAGAGACTGGGGTCAAGAGGAAGTTTGAGGAGGAGGTCAGTGCTGAAGGACCTAGGTCGGTGAGGAAGAGCCAAAGAATTGATGTGACCAAGGCTCCCAAGGAACAGGTCGTGGTGCCGCGTTCATATTGATCCGAGGAGGATCAAGCTCCTTCGGGATCAAGGATCGTTGATTTTCCCCTTCTCTCCACTACTGGTCTCGATGGGGATTTTACATTCAATTCAGAGTCTTTGTCTCTCCCCGCACACAAGAGTCCGGGGTGTTGAAGCCAGGATTGCCGAGTTGATCTTCAACAGAGCGAGATCCTAGCAAAGAATGAAGAAAGGAGAGTCTCAGCTTCGTGAGAAGATTGATATTGTGGTCACTTCTTTTGTTGCTCGCCCTAAGCCCTCCAAGCCCTAATCCCCTTTCCTTCCTATAATATACTTGAAACAATATTAATATTTCTTTTGGTTTGTACTAAACAATGGTGGTTTGTTGTTACTTTCTTTTATCATTTTTTTTGATGTGGAACACACATTAGTTCCCCGATGGTCAATTTGTTTTTGGTTCTCTTGTTTATTTATTTTCTCTCTTTCTATTTTCATTTGCTTCTCTTCTTGTTTTTTTTCCTTTCTTTTCACTTCATCATGAACTCAGCTTGTGCATTTTTCATGACTATGTGCATTGCACTCATCTTACTCTGCTCATTAACATGTTTGGATGGCTAGTATTATTAGATGAATGTTTGAGCTACTACGCTTTGACATTGTTGTATATGATGCACTCTTAGAGTCCTGCTGGGTACTTAGCTGTTTTTGATGATGACAAAAGGGGGAAATAGAGTGGCACATAAATAAAATTTTCTTAGTTTCTAGGTGATGATTTTTGGATTTTTTCTTTACCTTGTCTTTAAACTGATTTATGTTTGTTAGTTTTATGTTTTGTCATTTTTTTTTAAACTCATTAGCTTTTGATTCTTTTGCTATAATTAGTTTTATTTTCCTTTCTTTTATACATATCTGTTTATTTTATATTTTTATATGCCTTATATTTGCCATCATCAAAAAGGGGGAATATTGTTGTATTCCATGTTTTGATGATGCCAAATACATAGGTTATAATATAGTTTTTATTTTGCGAAAAATATAAAATCCAAAAAATAATGTAATGTTTAATTTTGCATTTATATCTTGTGGAGAAAGATTAATTATTTAATCTAAGTCAAGATATTTATTTTATATACTTTGAATTTTTATTATAAGGTATGTTTAATAATCTATTACCTTGGAATCTTTGAATAAAAGATTCTTAGTGTTAGTAGATATTTTTGTTGCTGTTTTTATAGCTTGAAAAACAGTTGAAAAACCGTGGCTTAAAAAGTGGAGCTAACTGAGTGAAGTTCTCCAACTACCTCTATGCATGCGCTGGAAATTCTCCCTCTAACGGATAGTGGAAGGTAGTTTATTTCCGTTGCAAAAAACGTGGAGGAAGTGCAGCGAAAATTGAGCCATGATCTCCACACCACTACAAGCAAACATCATGGAGAACGTGGAGTACAAAATGTCCAGATGAAGGAAAAATTAGAGCAGCTATATAAGGAAGAAATTACTTGTAGAAAACTTATGACTTTCTTGAGCGGAAATTAATTATCCCCTTAGAAAGTTTTCATGTAATTTCCTCTCTTATTCAACAAAGTATACTTTGTAATATTCATAGTGTTTGGGTGAGAGAAAATTGAGAGTATATCCTTGTAACCAAGAGAGAGAAAGAAAGAGAGAAAAGAGAAGACTTCGAGTGAAGTCAAAGTGAGTGTCATCAGTTCAGGGGGAACTGGGTGACTGGAAACAAGTTCCTAGAGGAACAGACAAGGTCCGTTTAATAGGTTGTAAAAGATTGAGTCTTTTGGCCTATTATAGTAAAGAGAGTTTGAGTCAAAATCCCTCGTGGTCAAGATTTTTCTTCCTATTGGGCCTAGGAAGTTTTCCTTGTAAAAATCTTGTGTGTTTGTATCTTTCTACTTTTACTTAGTTTTTATTTCCGCAATACATTTTGAAAATTTCTCCTCAACAACAATTCACCCCCCCCTCTTGTAGTTGGTCTAGTGTTCATACTCGAATAACACATTCTATGGACTGAATAGTACCCACAAAGCAAGAGAGATGATCATTCGCTAGGGAATTCCTATACTCATGAATACCAAATGCTTCTATATGTCCCCCAAACTCCACAGCTAATGACTCAAAGACCAACATCAATTTTTGTACTCGGACGTTTTCAAAACGGCCTCCCTAAAAGAACGGGAGAAACATGACTATCGACTCCATGTCCAAGACATAAAAGTCGGTAGGGAACCGAAGTTTACCAACATGAACTAACACATCCTCTACTTTACCCTTGGGGTAAGAGTGGATCCGTCGCCTAATTGCACTATGACATTCGTTGCATACAACGGGCCAAGCTCTAAAGACTTATAAAGTGAAAATGGAATCACATTAATTGAAGCACCTAAGTCTAACATAGCTTTAGGAATACTAATGTCATTATATACTACTACAAAATAGGGCTTTAGCAACGACCTAAATGTGTTGGCAAAGATCCATTAAATGTTGCCATAGACTTATAGCAGCAGTTTATATGGCGTTGCCAATAGGTGGCGCTGCTATAACTCTATGGCAAGACTTATAATGCCTTAGGCAACAACTTTATAAAACTGTTGCCATAGATTTCATTAGCAACACTTTTCTTAGGCAACAATTTTTAACTTTTGCCAACAGCTTTATTATATCTAAGGCGACAATTATTAAGTTTTAGTAACAATTATTTAGGATTTAAAGCAACATTTTTAGCGTTTAGCCTTTAACACTTTTATTATCTATAAGAAAGACTATCAACCGTCTATGTGACATGTATTGCTCTAATATTGCAACACTTTTGTAGTTTATAACAACATTTCCTGATACAACTATTGCGACACTTTTTCCTAAAGTCTATAGCAACTTTTCTCGCTACACTATTGCGACATTCTTATGTGAGTTTATAGCAACGTTTCTTGATACAACTATCGCGACACTTTAATGTGAGCTTATAGCAACAGTTTCATACGCGTTTATTTAGTAGCTCATTAAAATGAAATATTATACCAAAATATCCAACTACTACAAAAAGAAAACATTTATTTCAAATTAAATTTCACTTACTATTACAATAAAATATCCATAATAATAATTCCAATGACGAAAACCATTGTTATAATATGAATACATCAATTCGAAAAACTAATGAATCTCCAGAGAGAACTAATAGTTCAAGCAATCTAGAACCTATATAGTATTAAATCTATTTGTTCAAAATCAGTCCAAAAGACCTTGAATTTATGCTCTTCCCGCCATCCTTGTATCTACCTTTCTCCTTTTATCTACCATCCTGTAAACAGAAAAATAATAGTCAATTTTCCTTCTATGTTATGATACAATAGTGCAACAATGGTGTTCATTTGAAGCGTATCATGCAGTAGTTCAGTCAAAAGATCAGACTCCGCAATGAAACTAGTTTCCATGTTATGATACCGTGTGATTCAGCATTTTGTGAAACAAAAATCCTAACTTTATATAGGCTACATGTCAGCTTATAGGTGGTTTTTCCAATTTAAAGTTTCTCATTCTAAATAATCTCTATATCTCATACGGTGAGGTGAACTGTATGACATGGATAAGTTGCAATTAGAGTCATGCAGGGAGGGAGAACAAAAGACATTCAAGTGTTGGTTTAAAGTGAACCATCAGAAGGCTGGTGGGGTGAAAAAAAGAGGGTGCACAGGGTCTAGTAATTAGCTTATGAGACAATGGACAACCTGTTGTAGTTGTTGCTCCTGTAACTGGTCTTGTTGCTGCTATAACTGGTCTTGTTGCTGCTATAACTGGTCTTGTTGCTGTTATAACTGGTCTTGTTGCTGCTATAACTGGTCTTGTTGCTGTGAAGAAGATTGCTGAATCTGACCCATCTTCATCTGTTAATAAACTTACATCACAAAAAAATCAATCAAGTTTTTAATCTATATTACGCACATATAGACAATCAAAAGATAATTAAGTATACAAGATTAGGATACCATGAGAAATGGTTGAATCTTAGATAACTCAACTAGTTCTGATGTTCCTAGTCAAGCGACACAAAGTAGAACGCATTCTAACATCTGTCAGCACATACAAGTTATATACGGGCCATGATCACTTACCAATTGCACTTTTTCTGGTTTGTTAATGTTAGGGCCACGTCTGGCTGCTACATTACCCCCCCACCACTTGCATCAGTATTAGCAGAGAACAAGCTTTCAAGTTCCGATATATCTATCTCAGGGGCCCTTCCAAATTTCACAAAATATTGAAAACAAAACCAAAAAACATAGAACACTGCAGAGACGTTAGTCAATATGAACAGGTGCCTGCAATAAGAAGGTAAAAAGAAAACACTTGGCAATTTCAAGGTCACACCACCCTAGCAACAGCTGTACCCTTATAAATTCAACATTTTTAGACGGGGAAAAGCGCACACACAGAGTCTCACACACACACACACAGAGGACAAGAGAGAAAAATGAAGAAGCAATTTAATAACACATGTGCAAACGATAGCTATGATCATGATAATTTAGAGATGAACTAGTGAAGGAACGGGGTCGAGTACATACCAGCCCGAGTCTCCTACTTCTGTGTATCAGCCCATAAACTTCCCTTTACTGCTCGAGTAACCTTCACCCAATGCAAAGGTTTTAAGGAAGCTTTCTTTGTCGTTGAAGAAGCACCTCTACTTCTTGAACTAGCCATCCCTAATGTAGTTTTCCCCTTCAACAGATTGTGGAGGAGGTGGTGCACCTGAACCCTTAGGTGCAGGTGGTGGAGGAGGCCCAGGAAGTGCAGATGCTTGAGTTCCAGGAGCCTTTGGTGCAGGAGGCCCAGGAATCTCTATTACGCACATATAGACAGTCAAAATGTTGCTGGAACATATAGTCTCGCTGGCTAATTCTTAAACACATAATATATCACATAATACTCGGTTCATCCTCAAACCATACATCATTTCAAATAATTAAACACATACTTTTATAGTCATAGACTTGTTTAATTTCAAGGTTGTCGATATTAAACACTCTCTCCATTAACCATTACCAAGTTCAATTTGTTCAGAGAATATAAATTTACACTTAGAACATACCATGCTTATTCTAAACCTTTAAATGGATTGAAGATAATATCCAAAATTTAACTAATCTAAAGACCTATAGTAATTCAATAATTCCGACATCTATAATTTACACATAAAATCCAGAATTTCATGACCAAGAATTTCTCTACAGAACTCATACTGAATTAAAATTTACTAGATTTCAAAAGTATAACAACACTTCTGATTTTATGTACTCACAATTACTCAACAATATGAGCAACAAACAATAAATCATGAATACATCAGAAATCAAAACCACAACCTCATCAAAGATCAAAAGAAAAAATAAAGAAAAGAAAAGGGTGAGTGTGGCACCTCACGTGGTGTCTCAAGGACACTAAGCGAATTTGGCGAAGAGAAGACAGGAGCTTCGAGTTTTGACAAATTAGTGAGAGAAAGATTGATGCGCGAGCACAGGGGCGCGTTTAGGGCTTCGAAGAAGCAGCGGCATCAATCACATTGCAGCAATGATCAAGAGGAGGGAGGAAAACAAAACGGCAAGCTTTGTGGCTCACAGTTGCGCTACCAACTGCAACAGTAGCAGCGACACCAGGGCAGCAGGGGCATGATTAGAGTGGAAGGAAAACTCCGGCGATCTGGGGAAACACCGGCGAAGGATTGGCTGCAGGGGAACCGGAAGATCGAAGCACGAGAGAGAGATGTGAGGGAACCACGGGGAGGGAGAAACGAGGGTTAGGGGTTTTGGGAAAAAATGGAACTCGAGAGAGAGGGAGGGTCGAGGGGCCTGGGGTTTTTAAGGTCTCCAATTAATCGACATCGGTTTATGATTTTCGGGTTTTCTTTTCTATAAAAATTTAAAATGTCTTGAACACAACTTACTGCGGCTAGTTCGTTATCGTTTTTTTGTTTTAGTTTCGAGTTTTTGAAACCAAAAAACCAAAAACAGAAACCGAAAAAGTGGTTTTGACTTTTTAATTGTCGATTTCAAAATCATCATGTTAACAAATAAATTTGACTAATTTTTTATTCATTATAGGACATATATCATATGACTTTGAAAATCAAAAAACCAAAAAAGAAAAACCACAGATATCTAGAACGGTTATGTAAATGTTTGCAAATATAATATACTACCATATAATAATATCCCATTGTTCCCCGAAAAAAACTATATCCAATCGAAATCCAAGTTATTCAAACTCGTTTTTAGAAGTAGTATAATTAAGCTAATAAAATAATTAACTTACGATTAAATGTGCACTAAAATATTACCTGCTACAAATAAATAACACATAATATCAACACCAAAATAACAATAGAAGATCATTAGTTCCAACTTAAATATAATAAGAATATTTAATATATAATTTTGGCTAGTTATGATAATTAAAACACTCTTAAGAATTTGGGTTGCTACAAAAGTTGGGAGGAAAACCAAAAAAAACAGCGATCTATTAAAAAAATTAATAAACCTATTTTTAAAGCTTTTTTTTATGCTTGACAGAAAAACCGTTGCAATATCTCATCAAACTATTAAAAGACTAAAAGCTGTTGCAATAAAATAGTCATAATATATAAGCTGTTTGCAATAGTTTTTCTATAGCAACGTTTTTCAAAGTCAAAGTCTACTCAAATTAAAAATTATTTAAGCTTTTGCAATAGTTATGATATAGCAACGCTAGTAAAATTGTTGCATAAAAGGTGTTGCTATAGCCCTATTTTGTAGTAGTTTTAATAGTGCAAGGGATGATAAACATGCCTGGGTCATCATAGTTGGGAGGAAGTGTATTATGAGAAATAGCATAAACATGCTCGCTAGTTTTCTCTACTTTGGGTAAAACAGGGGGACTTACCTCACATTCGCGTACGGCCTCGTATATACCTTTGTTGCTTTCATACCTTCTATTGGCCGCAAAGCTTACGGAAAAGGTGGGGCCGGCCTTGTTTTGGAAGTAAAGTGACTTCCTTGTCTCTGTAACCATTTTTTCCCCTGTTGCATCGTGTGTCACCCCTAATCATGATAGGGCTCACATTCTTCTTTGGGTTTACCTTCGTTTGGGAGGGTAATTTCACAAACTCACGAGCCTCTAGTATGCTCACTTTGCACTCGAAACACAGGCTCATCCGTGTTTCTAAACTCTTTATACTAGAGCGGGTTTCCTCCTGGAACTGTACCATATTCCCTTGCATATTCACCACATTTTTCGTCATGGCATTCAACATTTCTTCCGTGGAGAAGTTGGAGTTTTGCCTCTGGCCAAAACTTTAACCTTGTTGTTGATCTTGAACGGGACCTTGGGGTCGCATATATGACAGTGGTTGAGCATATTGTGGAGGTGGTGGGTTTCCTTGATCATTTCCATATCTAAGCCTTGGGTTATCCTTCCAACCTGGATTGAATGTGTTGGAGTAGGGATCATACTTCCTTTGATTTCTGCACCATGGAAACCAAGAGCATTGACTTCCTCGCTCGATCTCTCTTGAAGTTGTGGGCAATAATCAATGGGGTGTCTCCTTTGCGAGTGAGTCGGGATCAATGGGGTGATCCGAAGCACATATCCCACACGCCTTAACTTGTTGTGTTTGTGTCCCTTAACAATGAGCTCTCTTACTAGTGAGGTGAGAGCTTGAACATGTTCTTCAAGTTTGGGATTTTGCGCATTTGAGCTACTCACATTCATCTTCTTGTGGGTGGATCGCCTACTAAAGTGTCCGGAGCCTTCGAAAGCTCCTCTATCAAAGCTCTAGCGTTCGCTGGAGTCTTATTTATGATCGATCCACCACTAGGCTGCGTTAATCATCCGCACATCATCATCGAAAGCCCGTTATAGAAGTATAAGATCAAATCTTCCTCACTATATCCATGATACGGACGGCTTGCACATAACCTCTTAAAACGCTCCCAATATTCATACATAGGTTCATCATATCATTTTGCTCTATGTAGGCGATCTCCTTCTTGAGTGTGGATGACTTTGAAGCGGGAAAATATTTATCAAGGAACCGCTTCTTCATTTGAGACCAAGCGGAGATACACCCGGATGGGAGATAATAAAGCCAGATCTTTGGCCGTATCCTTTAGAGAAAAAGGAACGCTCTCATTTTAACTTTGTTCTTCGGTGGCATTACTCGGTTTCATGCTTGAGCACACAACATGAAACTCGGATAAGAACTTGTTAGGGTCTTCTGCCCAGGCCCATGAAAAGATGGTAGCAGGATGAATGAGCCACGACTTGAGCTCGAAGGTGGTACCTTCCTCCGGTGTTGGGAAAGTGATACATAGTGGTTGTTGATCGAGATTAGGAGCGGTGAGCTCCCTCGAGTCACGAGTCTCCACTCGTGGTGGCATTTCTTCCTCAAAGTTCAAAGCAAATGGAAGTTCTCGAAAATTTGCTCGCAATTCTCTCCTTAACTTGCAAAGATTCAATTCAAGTTACGGATCGTGCGAATTGATCTTGATTAGTGGATGCAGTATCAACCATGTACTAAGAAATAATACGAAATGTAAAGAACTATCTAAAATCAACACGTTTTAGTAATTACTAAGTCCCGACAACGGCGCCAAAATTTGGTGAGACGCGGTCGCACGCGCTACCAAAGATAAAATTATATTTTCCGTCTTTCCAATACAAATAAATGTAAGTGGCAAGTAAGGCCGTATCCACAGAGACTTGGGGACTAACTCGTGCTTATAGTAGATCAATTGGGGGTTTTGTGATTAAAGAAATGAATAACTAAGTAACCAAAGAATAATAAAGAAGTAAGGTAATCAATAAGAGAAGAGTCTTGAGTTCGGTTAACGGCCACTTTAAGTCATACTATTGATCATCGGTTTCTCAAGTATGTACTTTAACTCTTAACTACTCAAAGTTGGAAATCAAATTCCTTTCCCTGCAAAAGAACCGATGAGACAATCATAATCGAGATGATCATAAAACTTGAACTATAAATTAACCTAATCTATTCAGAGATTAGATTCAAATCGATAGAACATCAACGAACTAGGAATCAATGAGCCAATCAACAAATTCCAAGCACAAAGTATTCAAATTGGAAATTATGATTTCCCTAGTGATTAATCAAGAATAATCAGATTCATTAATCAAACCCTAGGTTGCTACTCATGAAAGAAGAACAGATAAATCGGTATCAATTCTAAATCCTAGCAAAGATAGATTGAATGTAAAAACTAGTAGTACTCCTAGCAATACACACAATAATCATAAATTAAAATCAAGAAATCACAATTATAATTAAAAAGTAGTTAACAAAGAGAAACCTCACAATAATAGAACGAAGCTTGATTAACCGTTCTCAAGACTAGATTTAGGCTACGATCGACATAACATCCATCAAAGAAATCTTCAAAGTAATGATCTCAAAACTCAAAGGGAAAAAATAGGGCTAGGGTTCTTCCTCTCTATCCTCTCTAATCAAGTCTGGGATTGCCTAACATAAAACAAAACAACGTATTTTCTAATAATAATAAAACCTACGGAAGATGGAAACCACCAAAGAATCCTAACGGGCCGAAACGCGCAACCGGGCGCAAGAAACGCGCGACTCGGGCACTTCTTGTGCCAAATTCTCACTTTGCTTTGGATATGCGCGCCCGGCATTTACGGGTGCGCGGCACAGGCATTTGCTCTTGCACGGGTTCTTTGGTCTTGAGAAAATGCCCGAGGTGGGCTCTTCAACGCCCGGGGTGGGCAAACACTGCTTTGTAGCAAACTAAGAGGGTGCACTTTGACATCAACCATCGAACTCCGAGACTTGAGGGACTTTGTGACCTTTTATGTTGAATGAATCGCAAACACGGGACGAAAAATCCACCTGTAAATGATCATAAGCATATAGAACCACAACATGTCCTTAAATCTTCTCTAATACATCAAAATCATCATAACTCCCTCTTCTCCACACTAAGGTTTAGATGAGTAAAACTCTCCTTCTTAAGACTTAAACCTTAGTGAAATGGACTTCTCAACGCTCTATAATCGCACATAACTTGGTCACATCATGAAGAGATGTAAGCCTCGAAGAACAAGGGTTATAATAATAACAACTCTTTCAAGAAGAGTAACAACAACCTTTCTGGCTCCAAGAGCAATGATGTCAATACCTTAACTACTGAAAAGAGCGATTATCAAAAGCCTCGAAAGAACCTTTACTCCTTTAGGTATGTCTCAAGAAGAATAAGCCTTCACTAGGCTTCATACAAAGGAGCACTTCGACCTCTTGGCCCTACTCTAGACCACGATCCCGAGAATAGGTCCAAGAAGTGGAATCCTAATGCCTCTTTGCAAGTACCCCCAAGCAAACGGCATGGGACATCCCACTTCTTGGACTTTGAAGCACGCCCTACAGGAAATGGTTGAAGATGGTAGACTGTCAGTTCCATCTGCAGCAAAAGTCATTAACAATAGCAACCCCTTGGGCAGTGCTTAAATAATGTCGGGGCTTAGTCATTTAGCGACAGTCTTCTAGGTTGAGTCGGAGAGTCCCTCCCCTAGCCTCTTTATTTCCTTTCGCGTCGAGTCTATGTCATTTAGGACTTTGATTCTTTTTTTTTTATAAAATAGGACTTTGATTCTAATAAGCTTATGTCTTATTTATTTCTAATTAATAAAATAATTGCATTTTCTTTTTATCTTCATTAGCCTTCCATCATTTATATATGCTTCTAATTCAATGATGAAACATAAAAGACCTTGATTAATATTTTGAAAATAATAAAATAAAAAAAATAGAGATACATTGGATTAAAAGTTATTCCCTTCTTCATTCCATCATTCAAAAAAATCATCATCAAGTAAGCCATCATCATGCAACCAAAAATATATATAAACCCTTAAACCATCATCTCCACGGCCCTTGGCTAAAAAAAATAATCCCTTCAAAACCCCACAAAATAGCCTTCAAACCATCCAATACCGTAAAACCACAAAAAACTTGTGTGCAAAAACACAATACATAAAAAGTCAATGCCAGGCAAAAACAAAAAAAAAAGTGAAAAAATTCAAAGTGCGAAAAAAGAAAAAAATGAAAAAAGGCAAAGCAAAAGATAACGCACTAGACAAAAAGAAAAAATGCAAAAAAGAATAAGCCAAAGGCGAATAAAAGAAAAGTCAACTAGGGGGCTTGCACACAAGTTCTACCCCGCATTCTAAGATCCTTCAATCCATCAAAACTTTAACCATAGAATCCAAATCCATGATCCTACCTTAGTCCATCCAATTAAACCTTCATCAAAACTTCAAACCTGTAACCTTTCAACCTTTCATAACCATTTCCAACTCCTTCTTCAAGGTATGTCCAGGCCCGCTAGGTTGAAAACCCGAAAGGGCGACCTAGGCAAAAGTTAGGGCACAAAAAAATAAATTTAAATCGGATCTAGAACTACGAATTATCCGATTCCGCAGGATACGTAGGAATCCTCATCTCGAGTTCCGACCGGCTTCAATAAAATAAATCAATCAAGGTCTAATGATTTGACTTTCTAGAATTGAAGCATACTCTTTCTAGATCCCGACATAGACTTGAGTCCGAACCTAGCCACGTTAAAGCCTTTTCCCACCTACATATATATATATGAGTCACCAAATTTAAACCTTTTTTATTTTTCAATCCCAAGTTTGTCCTTTTCCCTAAAGGACTCTCCCGACAATTTCATGGTCTCTCTAACGATATCTAACTTTGCCTATATCAACTCCCCAAAGAAGATTCCCCAGTGAAGAACTCTAAATGCTCAATATAGATCAAGTACATTCCAATCTAGGCTCAAAATGCCTAATTCAAGACAAGCTTACCCGAAATGGGGACTTCCTATTATGTGGTGGTTCCTCCAAATCAAACTCCCCAAAAGTTGTAACCTACGGATCTCACTTGTGGACCCCGATTCATTGCCAAAACTATTTTTGAAAATCATTCTATCTCATTGTACCTATCCAGATCTCCTAACCTTGCAAAACTCTAATCTTGCATTACATTTCAAACCTCCTAATCTTGCATAAGCCCGACCTTGCATAACATTCCACCTTTCTTATATTTGCATAACCCTGACCTTGCATGACGTTTCATCTTCCTTAGCTTTGTATAACCTTAATCCTTGCATAGCATCTCATGCATCCTTAGAGAGTCTAAATTTGCATCTTTGCATCATTATGTACCTTATTTGAGTTGTTTACTTCTATCTGTTAATATCTTCTTCTGCAGGTAATCAGATTACTAGTAATTAATGTCCCGCATACTAACTTTATTTTGCAGAGACCGGCGATATATAGATCAGTTCTAAACTGCAGAAAGTTTAGAATCGTTCTCCGTCAAGACACCGTATACTTTAACTATCGGTTTCCTGAACCTTAGTCAAAGTGCGGGCTTCTGTAGACACAAAATCGTGGCTCCCCATCAAGTACCCAATGATAAAACATACATTCGTCCTAATTGGTCCGGTCAAAAGGAAGAGCAGTCGAAAAAGCTATGCCCCAAAAGCATTTCGAATATATAAAGTTTATTTATCAAATCGAAGGCCAGTTTTAAGGCCCAATTAATAATTCCTTATAATCAATTTTATTTTTAATATTAATTATTCTTGATAATTAATTTTTAAAAGGATATTTCGAAAATCATATTTTTATTCCTAAAGATAGCTGATTTCGGATTTCAAAGGATAGATTTTATCAAAGGAAAAAAAATCTTAAAACAATAAAAAAAACGGCCAGAAAGTAAGTGTGCGTGGCGCAAAGCTGTGCACCAAGCACACAATTTAATTTTATCTTTTCGATTCGTTTTCGGTTTCCTTTGCTTATAAATACCTCGTTTCTTAGAACGATTTTTCATTATGCTTTCCTACGACTTCTACACATACTCTCCAATACTCAAACTCATATTCAAACACATTTTAATACATTCAAACACATTCATACCTTCGAATTTCTTATTTCAAGCTTCAAGATTGCTCATCCTAAAGATCGTTGCATGACCCAGGAGACAAAGGTGTAATTCGTGAGGGTCAATTCCAATTTAATTCTTGTTTTACTAACAATTTACTTGTCATGATGTAGATCTTCAAAGAATTAACAATATACTGTACATTCTTACCTAAATCTCTCTTTTTTATATTTCTTTTATGCCCTATTATATATTCATATGCATGATTGTATGTTTTAATGCTTTCATCACCTCACATGATTATTATTGTTAATCAAAGACCTAAGGAACTGTTCTAATATTAAATTCAGATAATTTCGACAACCTGTTAGGTTCCTGTAATTTGATTGCATAATAACATGTCACTAAAAATTATTCTTTTGTTTGTTTAACAAGGCAACATAGATTAATTATACATTGCATTAAAACGTTGCTTGGTTATTTAATTACATAAAACATGACATGAATCGATATTAAGTAGAAGCCATGAATGGGCGAATTTGATTCCTGATCTTATTCGTACCCTCACCCCCCGAACTCAATCTATGGTTCATTGACCATTAATGGAGTCATGACGGGGAAATCTACATTGGATAAGTCCCTAAGTTGTCCCTACGATTTCTCAATATCCAATTAGGTTTATGAGTCTTCTTCCTTTAAAGACTTGTTGGCAACTTCAAAATGTTTTCAGTTAAACCTTTACAATGAGGTAGTCATATACGCGTCCATCCTGCGTAGGCAAATAAAAACACGCCTACACTAGCCATTTCAGCGAATTGTTGCTCGGTTTTTGATGGGTTACCCATTTCAATGTCTCTTGAATTCTGCATGGATCATCAATGGAGACTTTAGAGAAAGAAGAGGTGGGAAAAATAGATGAATGGGATGTATTTTTTTAAAAAGGTAATTTTCAAAATTTGAGCTGCCGAGAACAATTAGCATATCCTACATGAATGATTTTTTTTTATTTTTTTTATGCACGTAGACCTAATGCATTTATGCATGACCACCTAGACCTAATGTATGTATGCATGACCTTTTTGGAGGCACCTAGACCTAATGCATGTATGCATGACTCTATTTATACGTTCGAACCTATAAAGGCTGCCTACATATCCCAAATAGGAAATCAGATCGCTTGTAGTTCAGGACTACTAAATGTGGAATGCATGAAATGAGGAATATGGATGTAATGGGACTCCTAAATGCCTATGAACTCTAGTTATGCATGAAGTGTATGAAAGATGGACTATGCAATGCAAATAGATTCTAGTATGAATGCAGTTCTAGTGGAGAGGGGATTTTAGGTTCCTAGACTTGATAGACTTCTAATGACCTTAGGATTCTAAACTTAATAGACTTTTAAGAATGTCAGACTCCTAATATCCGTGCGACTCTAGTAGACCTAGACTCCTAAGATGGACGAAATTCTAATGGATTTAGACTCAGATTATGCATGGATTTCTACGGATTCTAGACTTCTAAGATGCATGGAATTCTAATGGATTTAGACTCCTGTTATACATGGACTTATATGAATCTTAGACTCCTAAAATGGCAAGGACTTTAACGACCCTAGACTTCTTAGATGAGTGAACCTAGACGGGGTTAAAACTCCTAACATGAATAGAGTTAGACGAGGTTAAGAACTCTAAATGGAGTGAAACTGGATTAACCTAGACATATGGGCTAGATGGACTTCTACTAGAGTTAGAATTTCTAAGTGGATGAGACTTTGGCAGCAAGAGGGACACTAAAAAGAATCCTAAATGATGTACATGAAAAGATGAGATAGAGATAGAGAAGAAGAGATGGATAACCCTAAATTATATGCTCGTTCATCTAAATGAGACTCGATAGTGATGGGACTCAACAAAGAGAAAATGATTGATTTTTATCTTTAGAATTAGGTGAGATTCATTTTAGACCAAAAAGGACTCCAAAAAAGATCATGACTCTACATGAATGCAGACGGAAAAAAAAAACACAGAATTGACCACCACCACGACTAAATCGACAAAAACATGAGATGCACAGGATGCGCGCCATGAAACAACGTTGCGCACTGCTCCCCGCCATGCTTTTTGCCGATTTAGGCGAGATTTTGGCTAATTCCACATTATTTCGGCGCGGCGATAAACATGACATAATGACAGATTTGTTGACAGGCTTTTTAGGACTTAAACGATAGCCGAATTGGCAATAGCATGAGACTCAAAGACTGCGCACCACGCAACAGTGTTGCACTCGGCGCAAATCGGTGCGCAGGCGCACCATGGTGCGTTTGGCCCGCAGTTTTGCGCTCGGCGCGGGGCCTTTACGTCCGGCGCAAAGGTTGTGCGCCATGCAATTTGTCAATTCGGCGAAAGTTTGGTCAATTTTGCCGATCTTTTTGGACGCGATTTTAGGTGCAATACACATCAACGTTTTGACAAATTAATAATAGGCAAAAAATCACAGTCACAACCAAATGTCATATAACATAGATACAAAAGTTCTCAACCTAAAGTCCAGTTCTCTGTTTCAAACTATGGTCAAGTTTAGGTTAAGGCTGAAAAAGGGTCCATGACTAAGAGATTGATCCCCGCACTTCATACATTTGCTTAAAAAGGTGGCCACATGTAAGACGCACTCCAGTTCTCAAATCAGGAACAAGAGAACAATGTCATGGTTGGGTGGGTTTGCTTATGACTAAGATCCAACACTATCGCTCAGGAAGCTTTTGCAAGGACAAAGCACAAACACCCCGGGGGTGGCTTCACGCATTAAACATGTGCTAATGAGGCAAGGAAGATTGTTCTTATATTTGCTAAAACAGTAGCCATGCATATGCAAAACAATATGTTATGCTAAGGCATAAAAAGAAAATGAATCGTATTTTTCAAGTTTTCACCCACTCATTTTTCAAGTTAAGACCACAAAAGGTCGACTTTTTTTGATTTGTTATGTTACCATGTGCCGAAACTTGTACTTGCCGGCGATTTGTCTTCGAGGATTGAGCTATGCATGTGTGTTTATAAGAATGAACTCTATTCGAACAATTATCAAGTTTGTTATAATATGAAAAATGTTACGAACTAAAACGATTTTAGCGGGTGATATATAAATTTCTTGAGCTTTTTCCTCATTTTAGTTTTGTTTGTCTTGTATTTGCTTTTGTTATCCGCAAGCTTGGTGATGAGAGATCGAAGTTTAAAGTGGATGGAGGATTTGTTGCAAGGATGTTATTTGTATTTAAATTGTAAATGATAATTAGTTGAGAATAATTCTTGTGCCCTTCTCTGATTTATTGTTTCCCTTGAAACCCCGAAAAATGGATAAATTCCTTTTCTTAGGAATACATACCGCACTCGTCACTCCAAAAAGGATAATTGTAACCCCACCATTAACCACTTCATTTATGAATTTCATAGTATTTGTAATAGAAATATATGTCCTACCAAGACAGAATTTGAGTATTGAGAAAAAGTAAATTCTTAATTCAGGATTTATTTTAAGAATAATTTATTATAGGCCCATAAACCACAAGTCCAAGATCGAGTAATGAGTTAAGTTTTCACTTTGCAAGTCGATGTAATTGGAATTTATTTTATTTTTTTTTGAAAGGGGAAATTTTATTTAATGATGTTTGAAAAAAAATTATATACATAAAAGAAAAAGGAAAAATTCACATCAATAATCTCAATTATGGGCACTCTTCTAATATTAATCCCAACTAAGGGTTATTCCAGTATAATCCAAATTATGGGGTGCATCTTCCCAAAACGATCCCAGTTGACCAGTGACTTACTAAACCGGTAAATTTTATAATTTTTCTTAATTTATTTAATTAAGTTAATAATCCACCACCCACCACCTAATCACCGTTGACCACTACCACACGAGTTCAAAGGATAATCCGAGAATATCGTCGCTTGTTCGGTGCCGCACGAGTTCGAAGGATAATCCTTCTGAGAGGTTGTTTTCGTCTAGCATTGATGGGTCGGTTTATGAGTGGGATCTTTATCAATTGAATCGAAAGGTAGTTTTGCGCTTTCGGTTCGAATGTTCGATACGGGATTTTGAATTGCTATTTGATTTGGTTTTTATTCGGCTCATTTGTGATTGATTTTGTGTTTTTGTTTGAATTTTCGTACTTTCATGATGGTGGTGGAGCCTTGTAAGAGTAAGAGTCCTATGGCGGTAGAGCCTTGTAAGAGTAAGAGAGAATGAGATGGGTTGTATCAATGGTCAGAGGAGAGAGAGAGATGGTGGCTGCTAGGTGTGAAGGGAAAGAGAGAATGAGATGTGAAGAAATTAAAAGAGAAAATAAAAAATAGAAAATCTGTCAATTAGATTTCGCCACATAAAGCGAGTTAACCTGTTAAACGAGGTTATAACAGGGTAATGGATCAATTTTGGGAAGACAACCGATATAGTTAGGGATTATCTTGGAATAATCATTAGTTGGGATTAATATTGGAAGAGTGTCCATAATTGTGATTATTGATGTAAATTTTTCCAAGAAAAAAAGAAATTCTTGATAGTATAGAATATAGATCAGATTAAGCCTCGCACTTATTCTTGACCAGTTTAACCCAGCCCACCAAGACTGTTACCTTAGCCACTTTTGACTGCTCAAATGGAAGTATTACCCAAGACATTCACAGCAGAATCATCAATCATCTATAAAAACTACAATCAAACTTCATGCCGTACAAGCGGTCAATGCATATAGCACTACTTAGCCTACTTTGCTCCGACTTTAAGCTGAATCTTCTTGTCAATTTAGTAACCTGTAAGGCACTTATTCATTGTTTCTTTCCAGCTCTTTTACAGAATGGTTTAACAAACTGAATTTTCGGGACTAGACATGAAAAATGTCAGTAACACAATTCTCAAGGCACACCCATCCCATATATGAGAAAATAAGAAGGAAAAAAAAAACAAAGTAAGCAAATGCGGGATCGTCAAATAGTTGCTACAGTAACATCACAGTAAGTTGAGTTGCACAGAACCTCGTATTTAGATTCAAATGCTTACAGAGTAAATTTTGCAACTGCACTGATTGTGTTTACAGATCAGGAAGCATATATAGGCCCAGGTTCCTGCTTTCTTCTAATCCTGCAAGCAAGGGGAGGGAGTGCATGCAAAGTACAATTAGAACTGAAAGAAATGGAAAACCCAACAATTGGACTGTCTTTTAAAAGAATATCAGGCACAAATTTATAAATTATAACGGATAGCTCTAACTTCTCAGGGAGTGTTTGGACAGGAAGTTCCAAGATAGGGAAAGGTAATCAAGACCTTCGATTGCCCTGATGTCTCTTTGCTATTTTCTCAAGTTCTTCTCCCCCCTTTTCTATTTTTGAGTTCCTCCAAATCCTTGCTCCTGATTCACTACCCCCCTAGAAATTTCAAAACCCCAGACTCCTCTACACCATGACAATCTTGGTCACCTTCGACCAACACCATTGGCACTAACACCTACCTAACATCACGAGCCACCACCCATTTTCCCTTACTACCAGCCTCCTCTTTTCACATGACAACCTGACCACTGACTCCGCCACCATTGAACCTAGAAATACAACGTCAACATCATTAACAAGATCTCCAAATCACATCACAGCCCAAAGAAAAAGGATCCCATCACCATAACCTCCCCACCATGATCCAGAAACACCACGAAGCCTTCATGACCCCACCAACTGATCCATGAGAGAATGGCTCGTTTTCTCTAAAGTCCTAGTTCTGTTAGGACTCCATTACATAGATTCCTAGTTCTGTTAGGAGTGCATGTAATTTAGTGTTGTATTTCCTTTAGAAGTCTTTTTGCTCGCAAGTTTTTACTATTCTACTTAGAATAGCTTTGTCTTACTTTAAGCACCTTAGGAATCTAATTACATTAGGAGAATAACACATAATAGGCGTGTAACTACTCTTACTTGCCGCCCAAGGTAGAGTAGTTAGATTAGATAGAAGTTTGTTATTTCGTAGTTATCTTGTTATTTAGTTTCCTAATTCAAGTCAATTAGTCTGTAATGCCTATATAAGGCCACGGTTATCATTAATAAATATAGAGTTTGAGTTTAAGAAATTGTTAAGCATAACGTGTGAATTAATTCAACTGCATAAAACTTCGATTTTATGTTCTCTTGAATACTTACAAGAAAACCTCTTGAATTAATTCCCTTGCTATTGGACGATACTTATAGCAACACAAAAAGATTGCAACTTTCGTATCCAAACACACATCACCAACCTAGTAGCATCACCCCACTAAGGCCACAACCACAACCAAACCAAGGTCACTATAACAACCAAACCAGAAAGAGAACATTCGAGGAAGTTAAAGAGAGGGAGATTGAAACATGACCTTTTCCCTTGAATTGCATACTGACATTCAATGGTCGAACTTGCCCATATGTTCACCATATGTTCCTAACTAGGGATGGCAATCCAGTCCAGATCTAACCCGAAGAAAAAAATTTCGAGCCTACTCCGAAAAAATAATAATCCGAATCCGACTCCATTTAAAAAATCCGACTCCAAGTCGAAGGAGGGTCGAAGTCGGATCCCATAAAAAAATCTAGTCATCCGATCCAACTCCGACTTTAAGGCAATTAGTCTTATTTTTTTATATTAATGTATTATATATGTATACCCTGACTCCAACTTTGAGGCAATTGTATTGTATAAGATATTACTATTATAAAAAATGATTGTTAAAAAAATGGTAATGATTAGTTTATATGTTTCATGTAAGATTTTCATATGATTGTTCCGAAAAAAAATTAATGATTAGATTATTTGTATTATATAAGATTTTTCTAGTAAAAATATTGGGGTGAGAAAAACTCAAATCTAGTCGGATGTTAGGATTTAAGTCGGATCGGATTCGGATTTTCGGAGTAGGAGTCAGATTTAAAATCCGATTTCTTGTTGGGTCAGAGTCGGATTATGCATAATCCGGTCCAAGTCCGACCCTACAAGAGCTCGGAGTCAAATTTAAAATCGATTTCTTGTAGGGTCGGAGTCGGATTATGCATAATATGGTCCAAGTTCGACCCGTCGCCATCCCTATTCCTAACTATTCAAAAAAGCACCACATGCCCATGTGGTCTGAAAAACTTAATACATTGCTCTTCAATGACCAACATACATTAACTCCGGCTTTTCGATGCTACTTCATAAGTTTGGAGCCAGATGAGTCTTTACTATATGTGTGAACTAAATTATACCTAGGGTGCATGAAATTTTACTATATCTCAGAGGTGTATGATGCATTTTTTTTAAAGTAAGGGCCAGTGTTCCCTAATTCGCTATCTAATTCGCCTTTTGAATTCGCCAATTCGCCCAAAATGGGTAAAAAATGAACCAAAACCGACCATAATTCGCTTTTCTCAATTCGCAATTCGGAGGAATTAGGGAATTAGGTAACAACGGTAAGGGGTATGTGGTGAATTTTCTTAAACCTCGACGATAAGTGGTGAAAACTACTAAAAAGAAATCTGGTCAAGTCAAGCCAATTTCAAAAGATATGGGTATGGAAGTCAAATAACACTTGCAAAAAGAGGCACTCTTGAAACATTGCAAAAAGACAGCCACATGAATAAATCCTCATGTGAACACTTGTACTAGTCCGTACTTGAGACCATACATGTATTCCTCAACAGGCAGAGGTATAAATGAAGATGACAAGCAACAATAAGAAGAAGATAGTCACCAAAATCAATCCTCGTGTGGAAACTTGTGTTAGTTGAGATGCCATTTTCCAGGGAGTCCTTCTTAGCAACTAGTTTTATACTCTTACTCTTGTGCACTTTCAGGCACCCCTCTCAGTCTTATGGTTTTATTGGAAAAGGTGAGTGTTAGCAAATAGCAAGGAAAGAGTGGAAGTAGATCATAGCAGTGAGGCTGTGTACAAAGATCTAGTTAAGTTTCAGGCAAGTAAAGAAGATCAGTCACCACAAATGCGCAGTAAATAAAACACAAAGGTATTTTAAATCAATTACTCCAAAAGGCAAGTTAGAACCCCCAATAAAGAAATTAGAACATTTCTGATAATGCTTTACAAAAAAAGAAGACATCACCATAGAAATGAAGAAATCATAATGCAAACTAACTCAGTCTCACCAATTATCTCCTGCCCACTTGCAACCATCCGTGTCCACCACATGCCAGCTATAAGCATGCCTCGAATTTGGTGACTGGTTCTCGAAACTACAGTGAGCATATCCAAAATAAGAAACATGCTGCATCATTCTGAGTGTGTAAGCAAAAACAATGAGAGTTGACTAACCTCTGATGAATAAGGTCGCCATGAATGACAACCAAGGAACCCGCTTTAACTTCAATTGGAACAAAATCATTCTGGTCATATGTTGGAGATGGACGGTCGAAGTGTACCCCTTCATCGTCTCGAATGAATCTTCTCACAAGGCCATCTGAAAATTTAGTTTGACACAATCAGAATAATTTGCAAGGGAATCAAACCACAGGTTTAGATTAGAAGGTCGTATACTTTTATGAGAACCAGGGATGGCCCAAAGGCAACCGTTGATCATTGTGGCATCTTCTAGAGCAAGCCACAATCCTGTGCAGGTTGGTGGGTCCGTATAAAGAAATGAATTATCTTGGTGTGGCACCACTTCTCCACCAATGCCTGGTTGCTGAAAATGGAAATCTTATGATCAGCCAATACTTCACCAATAATACCATGTTCTAGCCTTATTCCTTCTAGTATCAGGTCATCTATAACAGACAAGAGAAACATGTTAAACATTATACTCTTTGACTTCTTACTGATATGAAAAATGATATTACTCTTAACCAAATATAATTACCAGAAAAGCTTTTCACCAACAGTCAAAACTAAAGAGAAACGGTTAAGCCTGATCTTTTAGCATAAATCTTTACAAGAACATATATCCGTCGAAATAGGTAAGACACAAGAAGTCAGAGGTATGCAGTTCTCCAGTTACATTGCTGATTTTGGTTAAATGAGGACATGAACAGATCATCATACCTGCTAGTAAGTAGTAACGTAACCAAAACAGATACAAACAACATCATCTTAAAGAAAGCCTCAACTACATAATAGAACTGCACAAAAAAATGGGAAGCAATACTCTGTCTTTTGCAAAGCCATTGCTTCAATTTAGATGCAAGGATGTCTGAAAATCACTGAAAATTCATCTTAAAGTGACATTAAACTCTAACGCCCGTTTGGTAGGCGATACTAAATGACGGCAATGGCAATGAAAACATATGTCATTTGCAAGAAAAGTCCCCTACTCATTATCATTGTAATGGAATCTCATCACCAAACATGTGATTTGTTTCACAAATTTCAGTCCCCACTCATTCCAACTCTAAAGTGGTAACGGATGTAATGCACTTTTTTAAGAGAAAACACACATGTTTTGGGATAGATTCTCATTACCATAGATATTGAGAGGAGATTTCTCAACAACACTACTATTCAATACCGTTACCGCCATGGCGCCATTTATAACCGCCTAGGCCATAAATACTCTAGAACTGTCTCATCTGACCTTATCTTAGCTCTTCTAAAGTGAGTCATGTGCTGAAAGAAAAATCACTGATCTCTAATCATCAGTGCAGATCTTAGGATTAACTCGCTCGAGTTAATTTTGCATAAGATCGACTGTGTTCTGCTTGTTCTACTTTCATGTCTTTGCCTTGTTTGAACCAGGGAGGGATCCTGGGTATGCTTGGCTAGAAGCATGCTAGCATTAAAAAAAAAAGGAAATATAACTTAAATGAAAACTCCAACCAAATTAGTTCCTACTTCCTAACGCCAGTATCAATTCATAGGAAAGACCTTCGCTTTTTCTCTTACGTCTTTTCTCCTCCTCTGATAGCTAGAGCTAACGTTGGAGAGACTATACGCATATTTTGAAGAATATATAATGACTCCTGCTCACAAATACAGATCGTTAAATCAATTGGTTAGCTCTTTAAACAAAAAAAAAATCCTTCATCAGTAATGTTTGAGTTGGTTTCTAAGGGGACTAATTTTGAATTTTGAATCCTAAATTGGACTTCAATCATAATACTTTACAAAGTTGACATCCTTTATTACTGGGAAAAATTGACACTAGGGGTCCCAACTATGGGCCGTTGTCTTTTATAGGTCCCAACTATTGGTTATTCTCTATAGGACCTAAGTATGAGATGTGCCAAACTGGGCAAATTAAAATCACAACAGTCATGTTTAGGTCATATGCAAACGATAATAGTTAAATTAGGCCCTATTAAAATTACAACCACCCATACTAAGGTCCTACAGAGAATAATCAATAGTTGGGATCTATAAAAGACAATGACCCATAGTTAGGAACCCCAATGTCAATATTTCCTTATCATTGTGAGCACAGAAAGACCAGCAAGTGAGCATAGACTAAATGTACGTAGACTGAATGACATCTGGAGATACGTAGTTGAACCTTGAAAATGTACATAGACTGAATTACCACCGGCCTTTTGTAACCTAAACTTGAGAGCAGCCTTGCGAAAATCCTTGAGGAAGAGAACTCTTTAAAAACTGGATCAAGCTCATGTAGTGCTGCAGTGGCATTTATAACAATGTTGCTCAAATTAACATATATATACTGCAACATCTATAACCATCCTATCAAAAGAAGTGAGAGAAAGCAACATAGACAGAAAAGAACACGAGAGAGAATCTCTGCGAATAATATTTCTCATATGATAACATACCATGGCCAACTTTATTGATAGAAAGTTGTTTAGGTTGCTTCAATTTACCGTCCTCATCAAACGCTTTCTCTAAACAAAAACAATAACATCAAAATCAGCACACAGAAGTCATAAGCTTTTATAAGGAACAAAAATGTATGGGGATGTATATACAAGTTCGTCTCCTGAGCAGAATAATATGAAGTAACATACTCGTAAAGACACACATATCTCACCCACATAGCAATCTTTTATGATATCAGAACTATAAATTTTTATCTCAGTTGGATTTATGTTTCAAGGAGCTTCTTTCTAATAACTCTTCTTGTTTACCCTGAAATGTGCAGAAAGCTTTCTGAGAATAAAGGATAAATAAAGCTTCATGTCAATCTTGCGTTTTGCTCCTTTATTTATTTTGTTTTTCTTTTTCTATTTTCCCCCCTTCTTATCCCTCCCCCTCCCCCTCTTTCCATTGCAGGGAGGGAAAGGCTAACAAGCAGTACTGAGTGCTGACAGCCAGAGTAGCAGGCCACCGGCAGTAATTAGCAACGCTCCTACTTTGACAAAGATAATCCCATCTTCTTAACAATTTGCAATGGACACCATGGTGTCAAAACAAGGCCGCACCGTATCGTATCGCCCGTGTCGTAAAGGTTTTCAAATCTACCGAACCGATATTGCCCGCATCGTAAAGGTGTAAAATAACCGCATTTTAGGCGGGTTTTAGGGATATATCATGGTTTAAGCCGATATTCAGCGGTAATCCCCGTTCCCGCATCACCATGACCGTTACCACAACCGTGACCGAAACCGTATTTTCGAACTATGATGGACACAAGCCTTATTTCCATTACCTATGTAGCATGAAAACGGCAGAGGTTTCTGAAAATCGGGGAAGCATCATTTCTCAAAGAAAAGGAAACAAGGAAACATCAATTAAAAAGAGAAAATAATATTTTCTATATTTTATTAGATGAATTATTTATTTGTGCATGATTTTTTTGGGGGCTAAAGTTCTACTTAGTGCTTCTAGTTTTTGGATAGCTTTTTCATTGGTTTTTAACTTTCGGCTTTTTTGTATGGTCACACAGTCAAAAAAAACTTTCTAGGTAGTTTAAACGGATTTTTCACCAGGTACCCCTGAGGTTTCTTAATATTCACCTGGTACCCTCGCGTTTTCCAATATTCACCAGGTACCCCTGAGGTTTGGTAAAAATTCCTGAAATGCCCCTGCCGTTAAGTTTCCGTCAATTTCGTTAGGTTTCCGTCCAAATCATTCATATTAACCCAAATTAATTCTAATTAACCCTAATTAAACTCTAATTAACCCTAATTAACTCTAATTAAACTTTTAATTATCCCTAATTAACTTTAAACCTCCACCCACCATCGCCCAATTCCCCCAAACCACCCACCCACCTCCCCCCCCCAAAAAAACCACCCACCCACCCACCCACATCCCCTACTCCCAAAACCACCCCTCCACCACCTCTCCCTCCCCCCGTGAACGACCCCCATCCCTCCACCACCCCATGCGCAAAACTCTCCCACCCCTTCACCACCCCATGCGAACGACCCCCACCCCTCCCTCCCCCTGCGAACCCCCACCCCCTCCACCACCCCCGCACAAAACTTCTCCACCCCCTGCGCAAAACTCCCCGCCACCCCTCCTTCCCCTACGAACGACCCCCACTCCTCCACCACCCCCGCGCAAAACTCCCCGCCACCCCTCCCTCGTCGAGAGCCACTTGAATGAGAAATTCATAATCAAAGATCTCTGCCACCCCTCCCTGACGAAAAATTCATAATCAAAGATCCATGTATGATTGAGGGTTTGAGGTAATTAAGTTGAGGTCACTGAACAATGATGGTGAATTACAAGGAGAATTCTGATTTTTTTTCATGATGTGAAAGATGTTAATTTGTTGATTTCAAGAGGAGCATAGTAGTCCAGTGGAAAAGTTCCATTAGATGAGAAAGTCGCTACCTAGGGAAGCTGAATTAAGAAGCTCCAAATCGGAGCTTCGTTTCTAGCTTTATTAGAAGTCATTTTTAGTTTTTAAGAAGTAGAAACTACTCCCATAAATTATAGTTCTGGCCTAAATTTAGCTTTTGGGTCTAAGAAAGTGTCCTAGAAGCTCAGCCTAAGTAGTTTGTAATCATGTAATGTCTCACATGAAGAATCAGATAATAACATATTTGGCCTCAAAGTCTGCACAATTTGTATTTTGGTGTCTGTCTCTCATCTTTAATACTTCATAAAGCTGCTTCACGTTTGTCTCAGTGGTGCGAAATGGTGTGGGGGAGATGGGCCGTGAGGGCCGGTGGTCGCCGCAGAGTGGGGAAGGGTTTCCAGTGGGGTGGGTGGGGGTGGGGAGGTGTGGTTTTCGATTGGGTGGGTGGGGATGGGGGTAGGGGTGGGGAGGTGTTGTTTCCGGTTTGGTGGGTGGGGGTGGGGGTGGGGGGGGGGGGGGTGGAGAGGAGGGAGAAAGTGGTTGGAAACTTATCAAACCTAAGGGGTATTTGGTGAATTAAGAATGTGACAGAAACTTAACGGCAGGGGCATTTTAGGAATTTTTCCAAACCTCAAGGGTACCTGGTGAATATTGGAAAACGCGAGGGTACCAGGTGAATTATAAGAAACCTCAGGGGTACCTGGTGAAAAATCCGTAGTTTAAAAGCCGCCTTAACCAATAGTAAAAAGCTAGTTTCTTGTATTGGCTTTTGCATTAATTTTTCATTACACAACCAACACCAACAACTTATTTTACCAAAAAGTCATAGTCAAACAACAAACATAAACAACAACACTAACAACCAAGTAAAACAGCCAACATCCAATTGCCAAAAACCTCCATAAGCTCATCCCACAAATATTTTTTTCCAATCTTTTTTTATCACCACCCCACAAATCTTGTAATCCTATGGTTTCCTCATATCAATCTGCAGCAATCAAGCTTTTGATTCAAACGAGAAAACAATGAAGCCAACTAGGGCTTAAAGAGATTGAGGAAAGAGAGACACGCCCGCCGCTGAAGATACAATGAGTGGACCCACATGAGCAAAGCAGTTCACGGCTTTTCCCACCCACAACTAGCTACAGGCCTCCAAAGAAACTCAAGGTTCAAGATTGTTGCCTTCCAAAGCCCGCGAGCCGATCTCACCACTTGGTTTGAAGAGAGAGAGTGAGAGAGTGACACAGGAGGATAGAGGAGTTTCAGTATTGTGTGGTCGACTAGGTTGTATTATCTTTTCCCTTGTTTTGAACCTAGAAACTAGGCGAGTGTAACTCCCGGTCATGTCCGAAACACCGACTCACATGTTTCCGATCAATAACGTTTGCACTTTTTATATATGGAGATCTTAGACATTTCAAAGTCATTTTCAAGTGTTTCCTCACATTTTCCTCTCATAAACACTGAAACCCACCACTGGGTGATTCCATGCTTCCAAGATACTAACTGGCTTAGCTTATTCTACTAGCTAATTTGACCAGATTGCATTTGTTGTTCGCATAAAGAGGTTTGGTTGTATTAGCTGATAGCAACTAGTGACTAGCTTATGATGAATATAAAATTATATAAAAGGGGATAAGAATGCTTTATATTATTACAATTGGGAGTAAAGTTTTACTCTTGCAAATTGATCCCGAATCCTCTCACCCAAAATGCTGGGGTAAGGAGCTTTTTTACAATTTAGTAGATTGGACAGTCCAATTTACTGATGAAATCCACTTGTTACGAACAGGTAAAATAGTGGTTTGGTAGGTCTTTCAAACCACTAAAAGCTGAGCAAAAGCCCTTTACAAAACAGGGCCATATTCTTTCTTTATGTCATACAGGTTTTCCATGATCCAGTAATGGCCCAAGCCAAGAATAAGAATTCAGAAACTAAGCTGCTTTGAATTGTAAAGCAGGCACATACAAAGTTTTCTATTAAGCAGAACTGTGAAGTCTGCAACCATCCTTTCGAGCAAACATTGAATCATTTAATGCACTAAATTAATCTTATGAGCAAATAACTTTTATCAAAAATTCAAAATCACGGAGCTGCATGACAATTAGAAATAAAAACACTCCTTGACCAAGTCCTAACTCACCTCCTCCAGCCATTCACCGATCCTTTTTATCCCCTTATAGATCTCTACTACCTACTAATTTCTTCTTATTCCAAACATGCCTTAAGAAAAATTCCTCTATAATTGGAATTAGTTTTAATACTCCTTCCCTACTTCCTAATAAGTACATTCTACCCTTAACTTCTCAAACTACCATCCTGCGTTATAATCGAGATGCATTAGCAATAGCATCAACACATTTAGTGATTGACTAGGCCAGATCACTAGTAACCTAAGTATGTGTTTGGTGGACAAGGTTTTCAAAAAAATTTGTAAATGGAAAACTCAATTTTATTTATCAGCAGCTAGTGTAAAAACTTTAGTACAAACATGACCACTTTAACAATTAGTAATTGAAAATAGCTCATCAACACCAACTTTCTACAACAATTTAATAACAAAGAATAGAAATCAGTCATTCAAAGTAAACTCAATACCCTCAAAGAAAAACGAAATGTTCTCCGCACTATTGAAGAAGTAATTGTCTTTTGCATGACTCTGCTCGCCGCGACAAATTCAACAACAAACAAGTCATGATTGTCATCAAACAAAATCAAAATTGAGTCAATAAGTTGAATTACAGAAACTAACATGATCTTTAGTAGAGAAGATAACAGAAGTAGAGCAGTCAAATTCATTAAGCAACTGTTCCATTCGCATCCTCATGGAATTAATTTCCTCTGGTTTTGCAAATGGTTCCAATACCAAAAATCCTGCAAAAAAAAAAAGTTAAGATTTATTAGTAGGTTTAAGGAAGTAGGAAATAGAGGAAATTAGTAGAGGTGGTCTGGTCTAACCTTGAGAATTGAAGAATTCAAGCTGATTAGGGTTGAGATCGCCGGAATATCCCATCTTTTGTGTGCCTCTTTTCTACGCAAATACAACTGGGGGTCCAAAAATGGGCTTCGCTGGCGCCAGACAGTTTGTGGTCGTGCCGCTGTGGGGTAATGGGGTGAGAAAAATAAGCTTGGGGTTTCCCGATTTTGGTTTAGTCAATTTCTTATTTAGAGTCATCTAGAATCTACCTCAGCTTATCTTATGGCAACGACTCAGGTTCCCAAAAAAATATGTTCTACAATAGATAATATCAACAGAAAGTTTTTTTAGCGCTCCTCAACAAACTCTTCCGGGCTACCCCTAATTGTGTGGTCAAAACTTTATCGGTCTAAAATATATGGTGGTTTGAATTTTCGGAAAATGGCCCATGTAAATGAAGCATACTTAGCTAACATGGACTGGCGAATCCTTTTTAACCAACACTCTATTTGGCCAACTCTAATGCGCCAAAAATACCTTCGAAATACTACTTTCTTTAAGTACAAAGCTAAGACATATGACTCTCATATTTGGAAGTCCATTCTTCGATCTCGAGAGCTTCTAAGGAAAGGAATATGTTGGAAAATTAGATCTAGAACAAATGTCTATTTTTGGATTGACAACTGGTGTGCCAATCAAAGCCTGATTGAAATGTTAAATCTTCAAATCACGTATGTTGCTAATCTGGATCTCACTGTTAGTAATGACATTCTGTAATCCCCCGTAAATTGATGAATTTTATCAATATATTTTAATGTATAGATATTTATATTTGAATATATATTTTAATATTTTAATGATTTATTTTTTCAAAAGTTGACTATTTGAAAGTCAAAGGAATTATTTTAATGATTTATGCAAGTCAAATATTTTATTAAAGTCATGCTTTGAAAAGTATTTGAAATGTTTGAAATACTTTTTGGATTTGGAAAATGACTCTTAAATGGGTTTGAGGAACTCAAACACTCTTAAGCTTGGAAAAGGATTTATAATTCAAGCCCAATTACCTTTTTCCTAAGCCCACAAGGGGAAATCTATATAAACCCCATAAACCCCAAAATTCCCCACACAATTATTTTCTCTCTCCTCCTTTCCTCCCAAACTTTCGGACTCCCTATTTCTTTTTCTCTCTCTTTTTCTTTTCTTCCTTCTTCCTTTTTCCTTCGGTTTGCTTGACCTTCGGTTCGGTGCGATTGCCGATAACCACCTCGTCGCCGGCTGCTGCTCCTCGTCGGCCGACCACCCGCGCCGCCGCTGCTGCTCCTCGGCTGTCGCGCGATCCTCCTTCCTTGTTTGCTTTGGTTTGATTTCTTTTCTTCCTCCTCAAGTTTTGTTCAAAGTTTATATTTTTAAGTTTGGTTTTAATTTGTTTATGTTTAAAAGTTATATATAGTTTGATAATTTAATATTGAATCTAAGTTATATAATATATGTATTGAAGCAATAAAATTCAGATTTGCATATTTGGGTTTAAATTAGATTTTTATTATCAAAGCATGAATTTTTTTTAGGGTTTTGAAAGTTAGAAAATCATAGTAGTTTATTATAAGTTATGAAATTTATTATCTTTATGATTTTAAGTATGTTTAAATATGTTTTGAGGGAGTTTTAACTTATGTTATATTGCTGGAAATTTAAAGGGAGTATTTTTATGAAGTTTTATGATGGATTTTAACCACTAGTGTAGTAAATATTATGCTAGGAGGTTTAATAATCAAGTTTTATTATGGGAAAGGTTTTTAAACATGTTTAAGAAGGATTTAAAGTATTTTATTATTGCTGTAAATTCATAAAGGATTGATTGTGAATTTATATTGGTTATTTTAGGCGGAGAATTCTCTCTAGGCGACTTTTAAGATTGTTAAAGTGGTCTCTCAGTTTGTCTACACAAGGTACGTACATACCTATGTGTTGATTGATGTAGTATCATGATTTTAAGAAGGAGAATTATGTAGTATCATGTATAGGAACTATGTTGAGTTCATATATGATATCTATTATGTTGGATTTTGCATGTTTTATGCTGTTGTATAAACATGTTGATTATGAGATTTATATTATGAGATTTATATCATGTTTGTATGGAAGATTGATGCAAGTATGTTGGTTGGGAACTTTATTTTTATTAATTCACATGGGGGAATTAATATATTTAGTAGTATTGGATCATGATTGATCATTGTTCCCTTTTGAGTATTTCACTGCTTTATAAGGACCGAGGGCCTTATTTGGTAAGTTGATATTTTATACCTATGAAAGGTAGTTTGGTTGTTGGCTAGGTTCAACAAATAAGAAAGATTGAATTAAAGTTGGAATTAATCTTGGGTTGTTAAGTTGTGTGATCACTTATCTAATCCTAAGATAAAAAGAAAGTTGTGACTGTTTGTTGATTGTGCTATTTGTGTTGCTTGTGAGTCATAACAAGTAATAACTAGTAAATCATGTAAAGAAAAACTGGATAGCAATAGCTTTAGACTGGTGCACGTCTGAAGTGTTGGAAAAATAGGAGTTGGAGTACATGGTGGGAGTGTCATGGCTTTTCCCGGGGGCCGATTAATCACCGTGTCCTATTTTATTTAAAAGGCTCCTCGATATCATAGGTCATGGGAATACGGAGTCGCGCCCGTATTTCGTCTTCCAAAGGGAAGGCTGGTTTTAGTTAGACAACTCGGTCCATTGACTAATCCATTTAAAGTAATAAGAATGTTGTTAAAGTTTAGTTCAGCAAAAGTTATCTGCAAGTTACTATGTTGTTATTTATTCCTGTTTACTATTTATTAGTATCATGTTAGGATTGTTTCTTTATTTAGTATGTAGTACTTAGCTTTGCTGATTACGTGCTTTTGTTTGTGTATGTTGATCATGGCTATGCCTTATTGATCCTGTGATGACCCATTTTGGTGAGTAGTCTCTAGGGATCAATAGTGCATTGTCCATCTACAGGTTTGAAGATGATGCATCATTGGGTTCGGGATTGGAGAGCTTGTTAGACTATTTATCATACTTTAAGTTTATGTTTTCGTAGTTGGTTTGGTTTTAAGTGTGACTTGGACTTTTGTTGGTTTGGTTTGGAGTTGACTTTGTTGTTGACTAAGTTTTATTTATAAAGTTATTATTATGTTTTCCGCAAAGAAAATTTCCGAATAAGGCGATACGTTTTCACACGGGCGATAATACTTTGATAATTCTCTATGTTTTATATTAAAAAAGGTATTTTAGAAAAGTGAGAATTGTCGGGGTGTTACACATTCTTCCATCAAGACAATGGAATGTTTCTTTCCTTAATGAATTAGTCCTATCCCATATCGTCCACCTAATCTTGGGGATTCCTATCCCTAACTATCCCTCCTCAGATGTTCCTTGTTGGGGGCTCACTAGCTCGGATGAATTTTCTGTTAAAACGGCTAACTGGCTAGCTCATGGAATTACTCCTTCTAACAGTAGTCCTTGGTCTTTTAATTGGATATCGAAAATTAATATAGCCCCTAAAATCCAAATTTTTCTATGGCAATGTCTACAAAATGGGCTTCCATTAAAATTAAATTTTAGCCCACCGTCAAATCGCTAATGACGTTCTCTGCCCCCTTTGTAAATCTGATAATGAGACTCTCAGTCATTTATTTTTCACATGTCCTCTAATTTGTCAATATTGGAATTCAAGTTATATACGATCTAAAATCCGTCAGATAATGCCTCAAGATCTCGTACAATGCCTAACATGTCTACGTCCCTACCCTCAGGCCTTACAATTATTTTATTATAATTTGTGGAGTATTTGGAAGGAACGTAATTCAATTATCTTTGAAAAAAATATGCTTAATTTAAATTGTATTTACTACAGAGCCTAACATCTGTATTTGGAATGGACTGCTCGAAATATGATAGATTTTTCCTTTACCATCTCTTCACTTCCTTGTTGCAGGTCCCGTACTTCCATTGCAGTCAGCTGGCATCCTCCTCCCTCCGGCTGCTTCAAGCTAAACTTTGATGGTTCAGTTATTGGCCCCTCAGCCGCTGCCGGTGTGGCCATTCGCGACTCCGATGGTCTTCTTGTGGCTGCACAAACTTATCGTTTTGGCCAAACCTCAACTCTCGTTGCTGGAGCCTGGGGGTTACGAGATGGACTTATTATTGCTATTCATAAGCATATTCAAGATCTATATATTGAAGGAGACAACCAAGTGGTTATAAGAGTTATGCAAGGGAATTATGCTTGCCCTTGGACCATACAAACCCTCATTGATGACATTCGGCAACTGATGGGTCAGTTTAGATTCTACAACATCAAGCATATTTTTCGGTTGGCTAATCGGGTAGCAGATCTTCTATCAAAAAAAGGTCACAATAGTTCTGCTGCCTCGGTTGACGTGGATGTTTCAATAGAACCCTCGTTACAAAAAATTGTTCTACTTGATTCGTTTGGAGTCTCCCTTGAGAGAAGGGTATCCTAACTTTCCTCATGTACCCAAAAAAAAAAGTAGAGCAGGCAATTATCCATAGTGGATTATTCGTCCACCCGCCTCAGATAAATGAATGAAAACCCGCAATGAGGCGGGTGACGGACGAGTGGCGGGTGGAGTGAGTGGCGGGGCGAGTTGGAGATGGGTGAGATTTTTTTTATCCATCACCCGCGCCATCCATCCACCCATGTTATATATATAACATATTAATAAATGCTAATATATATAAATATATATATGATAATTTATAAAATATACTTATATATATATATATATATATATATATATATATATATATATATATATATATATATATATATATATATATATATATATATATATATATATATATATATATATATATATATATATATATATATATATATATATATATATATATATATATATATATTGTTTAGTCTCCTTGGCTGGCAAGTAAACTATTATCCCTCAAGATGTTCTTCAAATGGAGACTTGTGCAACGATGTCCAAATCTGGTAATCCGATCCTGAGCTCCGTTCCCAAACCTGCAGAAAAAGGGACCCACCCTGGAGGTTTGGGTGGTGGTTCCCCCTCCGAAGTTTAAGTCAGGTATCAGGATTGAAAACGGTAAAGTAGAGATCGAGAGAGAAAGTGAGAGAGTATGTTAGAGTAAGGGCACACTGTTCAAAAAGTTACATTTCACCTGATTTCAAGGGGAGTATTTATAGTGTTTGGGATCTGATTGCTGCCTTTTGAGGTCACCCTAAAATAAGGGCACCTGATTGGCTAGGCAATCAGATCGTGACACATGGCAGGCAATGACTGGGAGCTGGTCATCAGCCAATCATGTGCAACCGTTTTTTGGGAGTTGGGGCCTTGAATGTTCCTTCAGGCCAAAAGTGGGCTTTTATTCCTTAATCAGTAAAAATCCAAATTTTGGACCACCCTTTTACCTGTTTTTATGGGACACGTGGATGCTCCCCGATTGATCCATGTGTCTCCTAGTAAGCCTTTGATTATTTAGGCAACAACATTTGCCCCTAAAAGGGTATTTTACTGTTGCCTTAAGACGGTTAATACCCTTTTACCTGAGGAAGTTACCTCATTTTCAAAAAAGCAAAGACGCGCTAATTTTTTGAGAATTACCGGTTGATTTTAACCGGTTCAAGAATTACCCGTTACTTTTAACCGGTTCAGGAGGTTTTTGGCGCTCGACAAACAAACAACCCGTCTTAGATGAGGAATCGTACTCCCGGCCTCCAGTTCAGAAATGGAGGAGTCAACTGAACGAGTTCCCGAAGAAAGGGAATGTGAAACTCAAAGTGCTCGGCCGGAGAATTCCTCGTAGCGCTTTGTTTTTCTTTTTTTTTTTTATTTGTTTTTTTCGACGTGGGTCTATCTCGAAGGAAGGCAGCTAGCCTTAGCTGTCCTTCTAAGGAGATGCACGTCCTGTCTTGATTCGACACGAGAGTCCTTCGTAGAAGGAGAACGTCCGTGTCCGAACGAGGTCCATCGTAGAAAGAGAACGTCCGTGTCTGGACGATCCTGGTCGAGTAGAATTCCTGGATGAAGTCCGTGTCTGGACGTTCCTGGTCGAGGAGAATTCCTGGACGAGGGTCCATCGTAGAAGGAGAACGTCCGTATCTGGACGTTCCTGGTCGAGGAGAGTTCCTGGACGAGGGTCCTTCATAGAAGGAGAAACGTTCGTGTCCGGGCGTTCTCGGTCGAGGAGAGTTCCTAGACGAGGGTCCATCGTAGAAGGATAACATCCGCGTCCCGGACGTTCTCCCGGTCGAGGAGAATTCCTAGACGAGGGTCCATCATAGAAGGAGAACGTCCGTGTTTGGACGTTCCTGGTCGAGGAGAATTTCCGGACGAGGAGAATTCCTGGACGAGGGTCCTTCGTAGAAGGAGAAAGTCCGTGTCTGGACGTACCTGGTCAAGGAGAGTTCCTCGGACGAGGGTCCATCGTAGAAGGAGAACGTCCGCGTCCGGACGTTCCCCGGTCGTGGAGAATTCTCGGACGAGGGTCCTTCGTAGAAAAAGAACGTCCCGTGTCTGGACGTTCCTGGTCGAGGGGAATTCCTGGACGAGGGTCCTTCGTAGAAGGAAAGCGGCTAGTCTTGGCAGGTTTCCTTCTGCAAATGGTCTCCGTCCAAAATCCAAGGTTCTTCTTGTCTCTGGACAAAGGTCCATCGTAGAAGGAGAACATCTGCGTCTGGACGTTCCTGGTCGAGGAGAATTCCTGGACGAGGGTCCTTCGTAGAAGGAGAACTTCCGCGTCTGGACGTTCCTGGTCGAGGAGAAAACCTGGACGAGGGTCCTTCATAGAAGGAAAGCGGCTAATCTTGGCCGGTTTCCTTCTGCAAATGGTCTTCGTCCATATCCTGAATTACTTCTAGACCAGTACACTTTGGAAGTTGGTCTTCGTCTAGGAGATTGTGTTTGATATTTTGGCCGGCTTCCTTTAGCAAGTAGAGAGCGTCTGAAATTTATGAATTTGCCACTTGTTTTTGGACGAGCTTATTTTCTGACTTGTACATTATTTGTTTTTTTTTAAATAATGTTTGTCTTTGGTCTGACCATCAAAACGCTTAGAATCTGAATGACCTTTGAACTTCAAACAAATAATTACAAGTTCAAATGTGACTCGTCCTAGAACCTGGACAATCTTTAAACTGTACTGAAATAATATATTATATTGTTTAGTCTCCTTGGCTGGCAAGTACCCTTAAGATGTTCTTCAAATGAAGGCTGCTGCAACGATGTCCAAATCTGGTAATCCGATCCTGAGCTCCGTTCCCAAACCTGCAGAAAAAGGGACCCACCCTAGAGGTTTGGGTGGTGGTTCCCCCTCCGAAGTTTAAGTCAGGTATCAAGAGTGAAAAAGGTAAAGTAGAGATCGAGAGAGAAAGTGAGAGAGTATTTTCACAGAGTAAGGGCACACTGTTCAAAAAGTTACATTTCACCTGATTTCAAGGGGAGTATTTATAGTGTTTGGGATCTGATTGCTGCCTTTTGAGGTCACCCTAAAATAAGGGCACCTGATTGGCTAGGCAATCAGATCGTGACGCATGGCAGGCAATGACTGGGAGTTGGGCATCAGCCAATCACGTGAAACCGTTTTTTGGGAGTTGGGGCCTTGAATGTTCCTTCAGGCCAAAAGTGGGCTTTTATTCCTTAATCAGTAAAAACCCAGATTTTAGACCACCCTTTTTACCTGTTTTTGATGGGACACGTGGATGCTCCTGATGGAGCCATGTGACTCCTGGTAAGCCTTTGATTATTTAGGCTACAACATTTGCCCCTAAAAGGGGATTTTACTGTTGCCTTAAAACGGTTAATGCCCTTTTACCTGAGAAAGTTACCTGATTTTCAAAAAAGCAAAGATGCGCTAATTTTTTGAGAATTACCGGTTGATTTTAACCGGTTCAAGAATTACCGATTACTTTTAACCGGTTCAGGAGGTTTTTGGCGCCCGTCAAACAAACAGCCCGTCTTAGACGAGGAATTGTACTCCCGACCTCAGTTCTGAAATGGAGGAGTCAACTGGACGAGTTCCCGAAGAAAGGGAATTTGAAACTCATAGTGCTCGGCCGGAGAATTCCTGTAGCAGTTTTGTTTTTTCTTTTTTTATTTGTTTTTTTGACGTGGGTCTATCCTGGAAGGAAGGCAGCTAGCCTTAGTTGTCCTTCTAAGCAGTACAGACGTCCGTCTTGATTCAGACGAGTGTCCTTCGTAGAAGGAGAACGTCCGTGTTTGGACGTTCCTGGTCGAGGAGAATTCCTGGACGAGGTCCATCGTAGAAAGAGAACGTCCGTGTCTGGACGTTCCTGGTCGAGTAGAATTCTTGGACGAAGTCCGTGTCTGAACGTTCCTGGTCGAGAAGAATTCATGGACGAGGGTCCATCGTAGAAGGAGAACGTCCATGTCTGGACGTTCCTGGACGAGGGTCCTTCATAGAAGGAGAACGTCCGTGTCTGGACGTTCCTGGTCGAGGAGAGTTCCTTGACGAGGGTCCATCGTAGAAGGATAACATCCGCGTCTGCACGTTCCTGGTTGAGGAGAATTCCTGGACGAGGGTCCTTCATAGAAGGAGAACGTCCGTGTTTGGACGTTCCTGGTCGAGGAGAATTCCCGGACGAGGAGAATTCCTGGACGAGGGTCCTTCGTAGAAGGAGAAAGTCCGTGTCTGGACGTACCTGGTCGAGGAGAGTTCCTGGACGAGGGTCCATCGTAGAAGGAGAACGTCCGCGTCTGGACGTTCCTGGTCGAGGAGAATTCCTGGACGAGGGTCCTTCGTAGAAGGAGAGCATCCGTGTCTGGACGTTCCTGGTCGAGGAGAATTCCTGGACGAGGGTCCTTCGTAGAAGGAAAGCGGCTAGTCTTGGCCGGTTTCCTTACCGCAAATGGTCTCCCGTCCAAAATCCAAGGTTCTTCTTATCTCTGGACGAAGGTCCATCGTAGAAGGAGAACGTCCGCGTCTGGACGTTCCTGGTCGAGGAGAATTCCTGGACGAGGGTCCTTCGTAGAAGGAGAACATCCGCGTCTGGACGAGCCTGGTCGAGGAGAGAATTCCTGGACGAGGGTCCTTCATAGAAGGAAAGCGGCTAATCTTGGCCGGTTTCCTTCTGCAAATGGTCTTCGTCCATATCCTGAATTACTTCTGGACGAGTACACTTTGGAAGTTGGTCTTCGTCTAGGAGATTGTGTTTGATATTTTGGCCGGCTTCCTTTAGCAAGCAGAGAGCGTCTGAAATTTATGAATTTGCCACTTGTTTTTGGACGAGCTTATTTTCTGACTTGTACATTATTTGTTTTTTTTTATTAATGTTTGTCTTTGGTTTGACCATCAAAACGCTTAGAATCTGGATGATCTTTGAACTTCAAACAAATAATTACAAGTTTAAATGTGACTCGTCCTGGAACCTGGACGATCTTTGAACTGTACTCAAATAAGCATAAGTTTCGATGAGACTCGTCCTAGAACCTGGGCGATCTTTAAACTTTGCTCAAATAAGAATAAGTTTCAATGAGACTCATCCTAGAACCTGGACGATCTTTAAACTTAACTCAAATAAGAATAAGTTTCAATGAGACTCGTCCTAGAACCTGGACGATCTTTAAACTTCACTTAAATAAGCATAAGTTTCAATGAGACTCGTCCTAGAACCTGGACGATCTTTACACTTAAATAAGAATCTGATTCAATGAGACTCGTCCTAGAACCTGGACGATCTTTAAACTTTACTCAAATAAGAATAAGTTTCAATGAGACTCGTCCTAGTATCTCATTTTTTGAACAAATGTTTGTCAAACAAAACTCGTCCTGAATGAGTGTCTTAGAAGTTCTTTGGATCGGTGATTTCCTCCCCTTTCTTGGGGCCGAGCTCGTCCCGTCGGGCCCGGACGAGCTGTGTTCGAAGAAGGAGAACGACCACCAATCCTTCATCTTGGACGAGTTTGAGTTTATATACACTTGCCGACCTTGTGGGATATGAGTGTTGTTTATGAGCATATCAGTTCCTGGCCGGCTTCCTTGAGGAAGCAGTGATCATCTTGCAGTAGTGAGCCCTTACTAGGGCTTTTACTACTTAGTTGACCTTGCATTTGAAAGTAAGATACCTTTACTAAGGTATCCTTATTTCTGGTCGGCTTCCTTTTAGGAGACCATGATGTTTCTCTTACTAGAGATTATCACTATTTGGTTAACTAGATATGTAATCTACCTTTCTTTAGGTTTATTACATTTCGGTTGGTCTCCTTGAGGAAGCAATGTGCGTCAGAAGAATGATTACCCTTGTTGGGGTGACTCATTCTTTTAGTTTGATTTTGGTCGTTCATTGTTTTCTTCAATTTTATCTAAGTTAATGTCGCTTTTAGACCACTAGACTAACTAGTGGTAAAAATACCCCAAAGTGAATGACTTTAGTAAAAATAAAGAAACAATACGGATATAGGGAGAAAGTAGACATTGTATTATATGAATTTTGCTTGGCAAAGTACCAAGATACATGTATACATTTCTAATTCTCTTTTTGTGTCGTGGCACTTGTTGAGATTTCAAACTACTAGTATTGTTGCTAACTATCTGAATCAGACGTGGTACTTCTTCAGGGTGTTTGAGTTCCAAGTGCGTTGTATCGGACGTCCATCCATATATTGGAGACGAAAAGTTCCACTTCTCACTTTTTGGACTATGAGATAGGGCCCTTCCCAATTTGGTGTCAGCTTACCCAACTCTTTAGCTCGTCCAACGGCTTCCATCTTCCTCAGAACCAAGTCCCCTACTTTGAGTGGTCGTCTAGCGACTCTCTTGTTGAAATCCCGAGCCATTCGCAGCTTGTACAATTGCATTCTCAATAATGCATTGCCCCTGACCTATGGATCAATTCCAGGCATCTCTTCAACACTGTAGGCAAACACATCTTGAAATTCTTTGAGCAAATTTATCAAAATGCCTCTCAACTCAGGAGTGAGAGAAGATCCAATCTTCATGGTCCTTTCTAGACGAGCATCATCTTGACGAATGTCCATTGGGGCCTCCACAGGCTCTGGACGTTTAAGTGTCAAACCCATAATGGCCATTACTTCTTCAAACGAAGAAGGTTCTTCCTTTACGGGCACATACTTTCTTTTCTTGCTGGGAAGGATTTCGTACATTCTCCTTGAGGGAGCAACCTGCGTCTCAGGACTCTCAATGGTCATCCTCAACGAGGCCACCCGGTCTTTCACCACTACAGACGTTTTCCTTTCACCACCACCTTCGTTTGATCCTTCTCTTCAGTCTTCTAGGACGATGGCTTTAAAGTAGTTAGGTAACACTCTCTCGGCCGCCCCGATCTCCATACGAGTACCATTTGGCCACTATCACATTCAAATTTCATGATCATAAGATGAGTAACTATCACTGCTTTAACATGATTCAGAGTTGGTCGTCCAAGAATAACATTGTAAGCTGTCAAATCCTGGACGACTAGGAACTTAATGAACAAAGTTCGGGAGACAACCTTCTCTTCTACTCGGACCGGCAAGGTAACCGTCCCCAAAGTATGGATAACTCCTCCCCCAAAGTCAATGATTGGGTGGTGAATAGGAACTAAGTTCTTTTCATCAAACTTCAATCTGGACAAGCAATCTGCACTAATGATGTCTGTCGAACTTCCAATGTCAATCAAAATTCTTCTTACTCTCAAGTTTGCTATCTTCATCTCTACAACCAAGGGGTCATCATGAAGAGTTTTCAACTTCCCTCGATCTTGCTCACGGACTACTACCTTTGGGAAGGGCTCGGCCATCGTTTGGTTAGTTAGCAAAATTTGGCCGAGCTCCCTGAGGTAGTTTTTGTGCCCCCGATTAAGTTAGTCCTCCAATTGTAAACCCACCCGAGATGACAAGAACAACATCTTCGTCGTTGCTTTCACTTTCTTTCTTCTTGCCTCGACGATCATCCTTCCTTTGAAACTTCTTTCCCCCTCGGGATAAGTATAAATTCATCTTTCCTTTCCGAGCTAGATCCTCCAAGGCCTTCTTAAGGTGTTTACATTCATCGGTCTCATGATCACGATCCTTGTGAAAATGACAAGTACTTGTTTTTATCTCTATTCCTCGTAAGGAGTCTTCATCTCATCTGGAGCCTTTAGCTCATATTGATCCTTTATCTCCATAAGAATGGAGTATTGGTCTTTGCTAAATTCTATGGGATCACCGAAGATTCGCATTCTTTCCTCTTACCTCGCCCGGACGAAGTGGTTGTGGAGGTTATAGCCCAAGTCTTAGCCTTTTTAGGATTGCTCTTTTTAGCTCGAGCTACCTCTTCGGCTTCTTGGACTCGGGATGCTTGGCCTCAGCACAAACTTCCGTGGCGTGTATGAATGCCTCGGCCTCTTTCAAAGCTTCCGCGAGAGTGGTGATTTTCTTCTTCACAAGATCAAACTTAAAACTTCCCCGGCCATAGCCCCCGATGAAGGCGTCGAAGGCCACACCGGCATTAAGATCTTGGATTTTCAAGGCTTCTAGATTGAATCTCTTAACAAAATTTTTAAGGGCTTCTTTTGGTCCTTCGACGACCTTGCCCAAGTGCATGCTTGTCTTTTGCTCTTGTCGATTGGCAACAAAATGACTAGTGAAAAGGTAACTGAGTTCAGTAAAGTTATTGACTGAATTAGGGGGAGATTGTTAAACCAATTCTGAGCTACTTTTTTCAGAGTAGCCGGGAAGTTCTTGCACCAAGTAGCATCATCTACTGCTTGGACGTACATCTGATGCTTATAAGCGGAGAGATGATCATCTGGATCAGTTGTTCCATTAAACGACTATATGGTAGGGAGTTTAACCTTTGGGAAGGGGGTGCCTCCATGACTCTGGCCGAGAAAGGGGTTGACCAGTTGATCCGGAGGGCTCCCAGTTGTCCCTCAATGGGTATGAACTCCTTACGATACTCCTTCAACACGGGATTAGATGAAGTGTTTGCAGGGGCTGCACGCCGATAAACCATTGGCTGCACCACCGTTTTCTCTTGTCTTGGACGAACAAGAGAAGGGCCAAGACTTCTTCCTTCAGTTCTGGACGGTAACCTCAAAGGGGGATCTCTCAAGTACGGTGTAGACCCTGTGGCCGACCGTTGTAATGCAGTAGCTTTCTTTGCCTCTAAGTATTCCATGGCATTTGTTTCCATCCTATGCCCATTTGGACGAACATTATCCTGGGTCTTGACCAATAGGTTCCAGTCCATCATCCTTCGCCGCTCACTTCGCCTTTTGGCCTTCTCCTAGTGGGTTTCGACGAACAGTCGGCTTGGACCTGGACGATTCTCTTGAGAACGCCCCTTTAAGAGGAACTGGATTGTTACCAGCTTGATCTGGATTAACTTGGAAAAACAGCATATTGTTCTTGATCTGAACCTGGACGACTGCTGTCATCTTAGTCTGAAAGTCATTTAGGACGTTCTCCAAATGGGCAGCAGTCACTGGACATTCAAGATTTTCCTGAATAACAGGTTCATGACCCTAACCAGGAACATTAATGATGGACGGAGGTCTATCCCTCCCTCAAGGTGGTCTCTCATCGTCTACGGTATCTTCTACTCGAATCTGAAAACTTCGATTCCTTGCCACATTAGACGAGTGACAATCAGTCATCGTTGCGTCTCCCCACAGACAGCGCCAAATGTTTAGTCTCCTTGGCTGGCAAGTAAACAATTATCTCTCAAGATGTTCTTCAAATGGAGACTTGTGCAACGATGTCCAAATCTGGTAATCCGATCCTGAGCTCCGTTCCCAAACCTGCAGAAAAAGAACCCACCCTGGAGGTTTGGGTGGTGGTTTCCCCTCCGAAGCTTAAATCAGGTATCAGGAGTGAAAAAGGTAATGTATAGATAGAGAGAGAAAGTGAGAGAGTATTTTCACATAGTTAGGGCACACTGTTCAAAAAGTTACCTTTCACCTGATTTCAAGGGGAGTATTTATAGTGTTTGGGATCTGATTGCTACCTTTTGAGGTCACCCTAAAATAAGGGCACCTGATTGGCTAGGCAATCAGATCATGACACATGGCAAGCAATGATTGGGAGATGGGCATCAGCCAATCATGTGCAGCCGTTTTTTGGGAGTTTGGGCCCTGAATGTTCCTTCAGGCCAAAAGTGGGCTTTTATTCCTTAATCAGTAAAAACCCAGAACTTGGACCACCCTTTTTACCTCTTTTTGATGGGATACGTGGATGCTCCTAATTGATCCACGTGTCTCCTGGTGAGCCTTTGATTATTTAGGCTACAACACACACACACACACATATATATATATATATATATATATATATATATATATATATATATATATATATATATATATATATATATATATATATATATATATATATATATATATATATATATATATATATATATATATATATATATTATGATTAGTATTTAATTTTGCCATGTATTAAGAATAGACAATTGATATTTAGTCGATTTGCTGTTAATCGATGGACATTTATTAATTTTTTTAAGTTGTTAAGTATACAAACAGCCTTTTCTAGTATAATCATTTCCCACCCGCCCCACCCACTCCATTCGCGGTTGGTGTGGATGGGGATTTGGTTCGTGGGTGATGAGGCGGGTTGAGGTCCACCCGACCCATCTCCGACCCATTGCCAGCCCTACTCACAAGAGTGAGGAGAGGAGGTTGGATAACTCAGTTGTTCCCGGAGAATGGAGATCATGTGATCGATTCTTATCTTGTCTTTGTGGCCTTTCTAAACACCAAAAAGAATAATAGTGAGGAGAGAGTAAACTATTCAAGTCAAAAAGTTTTGAAAAGAAAAATCAAATTCTTCAAAGTTCAAGTGGTGATTTGGCATTTTGTCTATGGAATAAATTTTAAATTTTTTTTATTAGGGAAGAAAAACTAGGTTAACTTCTAACAAAAGAGTAACCTAACTCATCCTTGTGAAAATAGCCATGATGTTAAGCCCCAAAATAGCTTATCTTCCATGCAATTAGAAGGGATAAGAATAGTCTTAATTGTGTTTATGATGGAGCTTGGAAGAAAATTAGATAAGATGCTAAAATCCCATCAATTAAAGGGCATAATGAAATGACTTACTCAAGAGTTTTCATCTAATTCATGGTTAGCACAAATATCACGAAGAGGGTACGAAAAAACCCAAGCTAAAATTTAATGGACTTGTGTAGACACATAATTGTGTCCCCATTTGAGTACCCTATGATGACTAATACCCCGCTCTAATTTGTTTGGATCGAGGAAAGAATATTGAAAGAGCCTAAAATAAATTATTTTATAAAAGTCCACTTTCTAAAACGTTTTAAGAAAAGTTTTATAAAAGCCCGTTTACTAAGCCCATTTTCTAGCACAATGTAATTAATAGAGTTAATTAATTAATTAATTATATTAATTAGTTTTATTAGTTACTTAAAATATTTTTAAAATATCTTTTATAGATGTTTTCCAAAACATCTATCTTTATCTAACTATTTCCTAAAAATCTATTGAATAAAAAATCTTTTAAAAAACCTAATTGTTTTCAATTACCTATAACTCCCTAAACACTTAAGGCCCATTTGGTTAATGGTACTAAATGGTAGTAATGGTAATGGTTTCTAGTGTAAATTTATGAAGGCATTACCATGGATGTAAAGGCATTCCCATGCCAACATCTATGGTAATGCTACTTTATCTCAAAACACCTATTTTCTTCCAAAAATTTCATTACCATCCATTACCACTTGGGAAGGTGGTATTGAGTGGTAATGGAAATTTATGAAGGAAAACCCAAGTTTTCACATCAAGTTTCATTACCATGGATATTAACTTGGAAATATCTTCACAAATTTACTCTAAAAACATTACTATTACCACCATTTAGTACCACTAACCAAACGAGCCGTTATACCTATATAATACCTCCATCACTAATCTCCTCGTGGAATCTTCATGGCACAACTAGTTCTTCTCTCGCCTAATCCCTCATACAAATCCTACGCTCAACCTCCTAAATCTCTCGCACCTCACAAGAACTTGCCTAATCATCTGATCATCTTCAAAGTAATAACAATATCCATCGCCACATCATCATTCCCTCCATACTCCCTCACCTTCTAATCCCCTGACCCATGGCCTAAACTAATTACCTCACCCAACATCCATTCATCATCATTATCTTATCATCATCACAAGCCTAACAACAACAAAGTCTTACCCACACATCATCCATCACTAGTGGAAAATAAGGAAGGGTCATGGAAACAGCACCCTAAGGGCTACGTTCGCCAGGCCCTTTCCATAAGCAGCCCTTCAATAGATAAGAAGGGCCGTGCTCAAGCCAAAAACGCAGCCCTTCAGCTTAAAGGGGGTCGTTTTCGCGCTTAAACCGCACCCCTTCACATTCAAATGTTTTTTTTTTAAAAATAAATTAAATCTGCCCCAAGACCCCCACCCCCTGCCCCGCACCCCCACCCCCCACCCCCCTCCCCCACCCCCGCCCACCCCCTGCACTCCCACCCCGACCCACACTTGCCCCCCCCCACCCCCTTCCCACCCCCGCACTTCCACCCGCCCCCCCCCCACTCCCTCCTACCCCCACCCCACCCCCCCGCCCACTCCGCCCCCTCCCCCGCCCCCAAGTCCCGCCCACCCCAATCCACCCCCTTCACTCCCCGCACCCCCTCACCCACCACCCTTCCCGGCCCCTCCACCCATTCTTTGCCCGGCCACCCCAACCACCCAACCACCCCATAGCCTGGCCCAAAGAAACCCACCATGGCAACCTCCCCCACCCAAAAACCTCCCTTCGACACAAAAAAAAAAAACCGAATCAATGTGCAATAATATATGACAAGTTTTGAACGTAATAATTAACTTTAAAAATGTATATTTAATAATGTAAAAAGTGTAGAATTGATACAAACTAGTAGATGTAGCTAATTATATCACGAATTCCACCAAAATGTATCATAAGCAATCATCACAAATGTGGGACGCCAACTTATCCCGAACTTCATGTAATTCGTCTGTGGTGAAGGCCCTCAAACGTGGTGTGTTATTCATATAAACCTTGCAAAACAACCAAGGAATAAACACAAAATATAAGAATTCAATCATTTACCGTAGTTAGTAGTTCTAAAAATGACATATACCTTCCCGAAATTCAATAAAAAACAAATGCAAGCCTAAAACTCTACACACTAGTTATATTATACCTTATATTATCATATTGAAAAAGAAAATGGAGTTAAATGATTCGAGAAACAAGAATTGGACGCGAAAAGGCAAAAATCGGCCTAAAATCACATTTATGTTCCCGATATACAACCTACAACAAATGCAAGCCTAAGAATCTACATAATAGTTACATTATACCTCATATTATCATGTTCAAAATGAAATTGGGGTTAAATGACGCGATAAGTACGAATTGGACGCGAAAAGGCAAAAATAGGCCTAAAATGCCCTTTTCGTTCCCAAAATTCAACCTACAACAATTGCAAACCTAAAAATCTACACAATAGTTACATTATACCTCATATTATCATGTACAAAATGAATTTGGGGTTAAATGACTCGATAAATACGATTTGGAAGCGTAAAAGGCAAATATAGGCCTAAAAATGACATTTTCGTTCCCAAATATATGCATGTTCCCAAAAGGCAAGCAGGGGAGGGGTGTGCAGGGGAGGGCAAGCAGGGAGGGAGGCGATTGAGGGGAGGGGAGGGGTTACGTGTGCAAGGGGCAGCGGTGGGGAGGAGGGCGGCGGGGAGGGAGAGGGCAGCGGTGGGGGGAGGGGTTTTGTGTGCGGGGCGGCAGTGGGGGAGGGGGGGCAAAGCAGGGGAGGGTGCGGTTGAGGGGAGGGGCGTGGGGGGAGGGGCAGCAGGGGAGGGGGGAGGGGAGGGCAACAGTGGGGGGGGGGCAAGTGCAGGGGAGGGGAGAAGAGGGGTGTGCGGGGGGGGGGGGCAAGGGTGGGGAGGGGAGGGGTGTGCGGGGAGGGGAAGGGAGGGGCAGCGGGGGGGGAAGGGAGGGCCGTGCGGTGGGGGTGGGGGGCATGTGTAGGGGCTTGGGGAGGGCTCCAAGATCCACAACCCTCCCCCACCCCCGCCACCTTCCCTTACTCCCCTGGCCAAGATCCACAACCCTCCCCACCCCCCGCCCAAAGATCCCCAGCCTCCCCCCCCCCACCCCCGCCACCCCTCCCCCACCCACCCCCCCCCCCCACCCGGCCTCCTCAACCCCCCCCCCCCGCGCCCCCCCCCCACCTGGCCGGCATCCACAGCCCTCCCCACCCTCCGCAGCCCTCCCCCACCCCCCCCCAAGACACCCACCCCCTACCTACCCCTACCCCTACCCCCCACCCCCTACAATCACATATTCGACTAATACAAGCACATTTTACAACAAAAAATAGAAGTTGATTTCAAAATCCAATGAAATTAAACAAAAATTAGAGAAATGTAAAAGAGGAGAGAGTGTGAGAGGGGATTTACCGAAAGAGAGTGAGAGAAAGGATGATCCACAAACAATGCAGTAGTGGAGGAGAGAAGAAGAAGGTGGTGCAGGTGTGCGTGGTGGTGGCGTCAATGCAGTGGAAGGCGGGGCACCGGTGGTGGCGTCACGTGCGTTGGTACGTCGTCGTGGCGGTGGTGTGTGAAATGAGTGGTGGTGGTGGAGATAGGGTTTCGCGCCGGTGGTGAGAGAGTGAGAGGGGAAGTTCGCGCTGGTGGTGAGAGAGTGAGAGTGAGAGGGAGGGAAATTGAAATGGGGGCACTGTGTATGCGCGCAAAATGCATATCAAAAAAAAAAATGGAAGTGATGAAGGGCTGCGTTTTTTTAAAAACCACATCCCTTCGTTATGAAGGGCTGCAGTTTTTGGGATAATCGCAGCCCTTCACTAATAGGGCTGCGGTTAGCCTCACAACCGCAGCCCTTCATACAGTATGAAGGACTGCGATTTCTTGTTAACCGCAGCCCTTCACTAAAAGGGCTGCGGTTTCCTTTAAAACCGCAGCCCTTCGTACAAGAAGGGTTGCGTTTTAAAAAAACGCAGCCCTTCCAGCGCAGCCCTTCCTTTTTTTTCCCCTAGTGCATGCTCCTTGTTATGGGGTAAAATTCCTACCACGTGGCAATCAATCATTGGCAACAATATAATTATTATGTACCGCCACTGGCGGCGTGACAATTGGTTTGAAGATGGAAGCACGAGGTTGCCAACGTGGCGGAGTTGTTGTGGCAGCTCCTAAAATGGTGGCATGTTGTTCCTAAAATAATGGCAAGTGGAGGAAGAGGCAAACAGTAAGCCAGTGGTCAAATCAGTTGGAAAACTGTTGAGAAGATCAAGGGAGATCCCTAAAAAAATAGGAACTAACAAGTTGCAGCAAATTTGACAAATTTTGCTTAAACCGTCATTCTTTCTATTATAAATACACCTATTGTAAACCATGCAAAATAGATAAAACTTTCTCCCACTCATACATAACCTTAAACACTCTATTTCGCCTCACTCTCTCCATCATTTTCGTTTATATTCTTAATTTGCCATCTTTTTCTCTCTAAAACCTGAGCTGCTCGTCCGTTTTGCCAATCAGGCAAAAACATTGTACTTATACTACAAATTGATATTATTATAGTGGATTGGTGGAACACCGATTCCCCCGTGGTTTTCTCCCCATTTAGAGGGTTTCCACGTAAAATTGCCTTGTGTTATTTCTTTATTTCTGCACTATATTTCACCCATTTATTTTGCCAAGTATTGCAAGTTAATTGTCAACCCTCCAAGCAAATTAGCCTTAGTGTGAAATTTGCCCAAAACAATTTGGTGCCCACTATGGGGCGATAATTAAAAAAGCAATCTTGCGAAAATCTCCAATCTCAACAACTTGCCAAAATCGCCAATCTACTTGCCAAAATCGCCAATCTCAAAGAACTTGTCAAGCATTATGGTCAATTGTGTCGAACTCTCGGAGGCAACTTTATCATGAAATGGAAGGGCTCGTTCCAGTCGATGAAGATGCCAGATGTAACAATCCGCCAAGTCAAGTTGCATGTCTTGGACCCATGCCAGGATCAGAAGGATGGCACCAGCAAAATCATGCAAACATTCCAGACATTCTACCTAGGCAAACTGAATCTGGTTCTGCTTTTGCGGGTGTAACAACCCTGAATTTTCAATACTTCTAAAAACATCTTATAATAAATAAACTCGGAAATCCAAAGGTGCTACACCTAATAATTAATAATAATAACCGCAAGGCTAAAGGTTATAATTGTAAATAATAAATAATAAATTTTAAATAATTATTACGAGACCAACTAGCTAGAAAGTAAATAATAATTATTACAAACCAAATATAAGTTCTAAAGTCAAATAAATAACAACGAAGTCTTATTAATGTCTATTAAGCTAAAAGAGATCCAACGCGCTCTTTAACCCAACCAAAAGCTTAACACTATAGTATCGCCCAAAGGCCGAGCAAGATTTCATACTATAATAAAACAAAACTATCCAAATGTGCGACAAGATATATAGGAATATCTTGCAAATTCATTTAAAAGTAATGCATGATTGTATCTATAATACAATAACTTTCCAACAACCTCAAATCCAATCTTTCTTTCTTTCTGAACAATTCTGTAAAACATTCAAATATAACTCCTTTGAAATATGTGAGTAGGAAGTATCAAAAGTCTAATGAGCTAGCTAGGCTCACTAGATAAGGTAAACACCAAAGTCTCTAGTATGCATACCCCTATCTTGATAACGTACCAAGAAGGAAGACAAATGGCAAGAGTATTAATCAATATACTCCCAACTACTAAATAAATTATTGAGACATTCGTTAACTCATCATACTTCCATACTCGAAAATACCAGCTACTACCGGCAACCCCACATTTAATTAAACTTGGTAATAATGAGGAACTTCCTCCTTTTAATATAAATCTCATAAAACTCTTCCAATATAAATATCGAGAACCATTTAAATCTCAACATATAAATTTCATAAAATGATCTCATTCTTAATATAAATTTCTGAACTCATCTGTACAAGTATAGTAAGAAATCTTACCTTGATTAACAGCAATCACAGTCAATGAATCTCAATCTCAAGTCAAAAAGGTTCCTCTACGAACCCGCAATCTACAATGTAATAACATAGTATAAGTACTCACTTGAATATACTTCACATAATTCACCTATAAATGACATAACCTAGTTAATGAGCTTTAATTGATTTTTCTTAAACGACTCAACCAAGTCAAAAGAACACAACCACATATAACAATACAACACTACCTCACTAATACTTTAGCACGACAACGGCACACAACAACACTACAAGAAAGCAACTTAGACAAACTAAGTAAATAAATGACAAAATAGTCAACCCCATTATGCCTCAACTAATAATACACAGTACATGTATAAGCATAATTATTAGTAAAGTTTAAAACGATAATTAAGCCTTATATGAAAAGTAAATCAAATTAATTAAAAAGAAGACATGTTATCATGCCATGATTTGCACACCATTATTAAATCAAACTAAGCTTACTACTGTGTCTGATTTGTAATAAAACTGTACTGCAACATGCACCCTTTAATAAAGTCAACCCCATTATGCTGGTTAGGCCAGTTACACACAAAGAAATTGACGATGCTTTGTTTGCTATAGATGACTCTAAAGCTCCATGTATTGATGGCTTCAATAGTTTATTCTTCAAGAAAACTTGGCATCTTATTAAGAATAATGTGTATGTTGCTGTGAAAACTTGTGAGATGATGCCTGCCATTAATTGCATTTTGATTATGCTTGTCCCTAAAGTAGCTCACCCTACTTATGTGATGGAGTATAGACCTATTGCATGTTGTACTGTGCTCTATAAGATCATTGCAAATATCTTAACTAACAGGATGCAGGGTATGATTGGTGAGGTGGTGGATCTTATGCCTGGAAGAAATATTTATGATAATGTTTTATTAGTGTAACGCCCGGAAAATACATAATCTTAGTCGGCGAGCGGAATCATAACTTAAGCATGTGGGTTATGGCCCACTAATAAAATATTAGCCTAAAATGGTAATTCAACTATACAATTGCTCATCATAAAATAATACTTGTTTATTCATCATACAAAATATCCTAAACCTCATAAAATCATACATAATCTCCTCAACTAGATCTCATAATAGCCATACTACAACTGTTCTTCCATACCTAAAATATAAAACAAAACGTCATGAGCCGAGGCTCAGTAACATACTAGCCTAACATCGTAAGAGCATTTCAATTCATTTGTTAGCAAACAGGGAGGAGAGAAATAGTAAAACCATTTCGTAAACATAGCCATTAAATCATAATCATCAAAACATTATCATCATTCTTTATCATGTTCATCATCATATATCTTTTACTTTGGTAACTTGGCTAGTACAACGTAAGGGACGTCTCCCCCAAAAACATACGTAAAGGCGGCCACAACATAGGTGACACTTTCGGTACCCACATTTTTAACGAAAGGCGGTCACAACATAGGTGACTCTTGCGGTGCCCACGGGATACTCGCCAAGAACCATCTTTCACTTAACTTTATCATGTTTCATTTCTTTTACGTATCATAATTACATTACATCATCGTAATCGTAATCATAAAACGTAATCTTAATCATAACGTAACCATAATTACATTACATCATCATCATCATAATCATGAAACGTAATTGTAATCATTAAATGTAATCATAATCATATTTTCATAACATCAAAATCGTCATACTTCATAGCATTAAATCATTTAATAAACATCATTTACATAGCAAACATTTCATATCCCGCACACCATAAATAACATCGCATAAACATCGTATAAAGCATCGTAAAACATAGTTGGAAGGGGAGTGCGGGTGTTAGCGATAGACGTTACACGAAATCCCGCTTACCAACTTTGATAGCCGGGAGGCTTGTAATATCATTTATTCTTTAATCTAATTAAGAATTGAGTCACGAAGTTCATTACTATTTAATTAGACTTGGACTTTTTTAAAATATTCTTTCATTGGGATTCATAGTACTTATGTCATTACTCGTGTAGGGTCTTTCTAAACATAATAGGCATACTGAGGGTCCGTTTGATTCAACTTATTTTGTCTTATCTTATCTTATCTTATCTTATCTTATCTTATCTGATCTTATCTTATCTTATCTTATAAGATAGTTTATTGTGTGTGTCTAACATCTTATTTTATCTTAGATTATCTTATCTTATCTTATCTTATCTGATCTTATCTTATCTAATCTTATCTTATAAGATCTTATATAAGTTAAAATAAGTTGAACAGAACGGACCCTTAGTCGAGCATGATAATCGTAGTCTTGACTTATTAATCATGTTATTATTCTTAACATCTTTTAAACATAATCTTGACTTACAATAATCCATGTTTAATGACTTGAAATAGGGTTCTCAAATTCTAATTATTTCATTTCCTATACCTTAATTTAAGCGCATATTTAATAAGTTATCACCCCTTTAATAAAACTTACAACATTATAATCCTAATCCTTTATTATGTTACTAAGTGAGCATATTTTAAGCAAACTTATAACATCATAATTCTAACTTCTAATAGGATTTATAAACTTAAACTAATGAATAAAAGCTAGTATCGTTATCAAATTATCCGTCCATGTTCAAATATCAATTTCGACATGATTACTACTAAACTAGAATGATTAATCTAATTACCTAAATTATTATTATCATTAACATACTACAATAGTTGTCAAAAATTCATGATATAGTATGAAGTCATTATATAAACTTAAGGGTTTCTAAAGTTGCATTCACAAATCCAGATTACAAGAATTAGCTTATTTTAACATACTTAGTTTAATACTTAATACAAGATTAGTCCAAACTAGCTAAAGATGTAACTAAACTAAATGGTTTAATTATGACTAACTAGTATTTTGGCCCGGGCGATGCCTCGGTCAGTTACAATAATCAAATATATTAATATTATTCTTAAATTTCATAATTTATTTTGCCACTTTTCCTATTTTTTATTCTTTAAGAAATTAAAAAATTCACGTCATGACGTGATAAGTAAAAGAATCTGAAAGGTTTGAGTTTGAAAATAATAGATTAAAAGGAATTGTGGTAAGAGAATATGACATCAACAATCTCTTGTTAGTTACATAATAAGAGTTTTTGAGATGTATATACCCTGTTTAAGTCTTTTTAGTTAAGTATAATTATTATAAGACTTTATCATATTTTATTTAAAACATTAGACAATAAAGCCATAGTGTATTGATGGTTAAGCTCTAATTTTTCATTTCAAAGGTCACGTGTTCGATATCTTGTACTGACACAATATTTATATTTTTTATTGAGGATCGGAGTACACATGCATGAGAAGAGTGCCACGTGGCGCATAGGCTTCCTTAGACACGCCTTTTAATATATTTGTATAGATTAATCAGTCCACTTAAGCCCAACTAAGCAAACTACCAATTAAACAAAAATAGCTTAGCTTAAGCAAATCAGATTTTAGGCCCAACAATTAATTGGAAAAATTACTAAGAATAAGCTAACCTTTGGGCGGTCTGCTTAAAATAAGTCATACTTTTGATTAATTCAGAATAAGTAAAGCTTTTTTGGGTATTTGCTTGTAATAGGTTCAGATAACCGGTGACCTGAACAATGGGTAAAATTTTTAATTAATAATTTTTTTTTTGCTTTTGTCTAATCTCTCTCCTCTAAACCCTTTTTATCCGTCCTCTCTCACTCCACCACCACAAGACCACCCCTCCAGCCACTAACCACCAGAACCCTAGCCCCCACCACCAGCCACTAAAACCCACCTAAAACCCCCTTACCACCCTCGCCCAACCCCAACTCCAGCCCCACCCTTGCCCAGCCATCACCCTTGTCCAACTCCTTAATGTTGACCACAATCAACAACAACTCTATGAGAAGTCCTACCACCACTGCACCCCACCTTCTCAATGGCCCTAACAACATCAAGACCTTCAACCACTTGTCCAAAAACGCAGTGTTTACCATCAAACCACTCAGTCTTAGCAGTTCAGATGAAAAACACTGCGTTAGCCATGAAAAGAATACCTGGCCCAACGTGTTTCTTCAAGAATATTTCGTCGGCGAATTTATCACCGTAAATTGACTCACCGCCGGTACCATTTTCGGCGGTGAAGTCGCCACCGTAGCACATGAAACTAGGAATGACACGGTGGAAGCATGAGCCCTTGTAGTGGAGGGGTTTACCCTTTCTACCGACGTCTTTTTCGCCGGTGCAAAGTTCCTAAAAATTCTCGGCGGTTTTGGGGCTCGGTCGGCGAAGAGTTCCATCACGATTCTTCCGGCGGGTGGTTGCCGAGCTTCCATATCGAAGAAAACTTTAGAGTTTGATAATTTTTATTTGGGGATTTTATTTTGACTTAGGGTCTGTTGGGGAGAGTGGAAGCATGGCAGGGTAGGGGGTAGAGGATGGGCATGGAGGTCAAAGAGAGGAGGGAGAAGAAGAAGGGGTTGAGGTTTTTTTAGTTTTTTTTAATTAATATTTAGAAATAAATTAAAATTAAAAACTTAAACCAATAAAACGAAGACAAGTGGACATGTTACCTAGTACCTACAATAACAGGTTGTTTACCTGTTGAACCTATTAAAAGCAGATACCTTAAAAATCTTTACTTATTCTAAGTTAAATAAAAGTATGACTTAATTTAAGCAGATCGCCCAAAGGTTAGCTTATTCTTGACAATTTTTCCCAATTAATTAAGTAGCTTACTAAACAAATCGATTTTTAAGCCCAACTAAATTCATGTAACAAATTAAAACTAAATTGATTTAACTAAAGCGATTCGGGTCCAAATTTAAACTAATCTAACAATGGTAACCTTGGGCTTAACTTTTAAATCATAGAATTCAGAATTTAAGAGGGAACTAAGAGGTAGATTTTACCTCTGCTCACTTGGAGCAGCGAAGAACAGAGGCGGAATGGGGTTTGACGAGTACCGGCGAGGCTGGCAAGCACCGACAGGGAGGCGGCGGCGGCGTGCGTCGGAGCAGCGCGCAAGATCGGGCTACGGCAGCAGCAATGCAGAGTAGCGAACGGGGAGGGAATCGAGCGGGGAGAGCGCGAAGGAAAAAAAGGGGTGCTGGTGGCGGCTGCGGTGCGGCGCGGCTGCGGTGAAGGACTAGCGAGGGTTTCTGGTGTTCGGAGGGCGGCGGTGCACCGGAGGTGGTGCGCATAGTGGTGGTGGTGTGGTGGTGTGGTGGTGCCGTGAGAGGAGAAGTTTTTGTGATTTTCTTGTTGTTGTGAAATTGTGATTTTCATAGCTCTAATTCATGGCTTTTTATAGATGGTGTTTAAGGGAACAAAATGGAGGTGGATTTATGGTGATTGGTGAATTCACATCTTGGAGAGCAAGGTAGGGGACAAAAGAGGAGAAAAGGTAGAAGAAGGAATAGGGTGGTCGGGTGTGGTGTCGTGGGATTAGGGAGCTGAACTCAGCTTTATTTCTTCCTCATTTCTTTTCTTTCTATATTTTATTTTATTTCTTTGTAATTTGTTAAACCCATTTCATTACTAATTATGGTAATTCATTAAGTTTTAGTTTTCTTTAACAATACAAAATTCATAATATGATTATTTAGCTATTAATTATTATTGAATAAAATTTTAACCCCTAATAGTAATTATCATTATCCTTTTATTAAACAAGTTTAAATTTTCCGGGGATATCACAATTAGCTACTTGAGCTAATCAAAGGATACACTACTAAGAGTGTATCTCCTAGATGCATGATGAAGGTGGATCTCAAGAAGGCTTATGATTCTATAGATAGGCCATTTCTATCTACTTGTTATGGGCTGAAATTGGGTTCCTACTCAATTTTGTGTACTTGAATGATGGCTTGTGTCACTTCTATTTCATTTTCTATTTTCGTTAATGGCTTTTGCTTGCTAAAAAAGGTTTGAGGCAAGGAGACCCAATGTCTCCTTTCTTATTTGCTCTTAGGATGGAATATCTTTTAAGAAGTCTTGGTAAGCTCAAAACCATTCCTGATTATAATTTCCATCAAAGATGTGAGAGATTATGGATTACTCATCTTATGTTTACTAGAGCTTATCAGAGCCCCCTCCAGTTGTTGTTTGATGCTTTTAGTAAATTTTTAAGAGCATCAGGGTTGGAAGCAAATTTGGATAAAAGTAATCTCCATGTTGTTGGGGTTGCGGATGATGAGAAGGTTCAATTACAGCAGATTGTTGGTATGCCTTTTGGGAGCTTCCCTTTCGGATACTTGGGAGTGCCTCTCACAACTTGTTAATTCAATGCTTCATGGATTTTAATTATACGGAGTGTCGATTTTTATCATGCCAAAAAAGGTCATTAAGGAAATACGGGGCATTTAGGATTTTCCTTTGGGTGATCGGGATGCTCACTCCAAAAGCGCTTATAGCTTGGGAGACTTTGTGTCAAAAGAAAGTTTGTGGTGGTTGGAATGTGAACAACTTGATAAGTTGGAACAAAGCTGCCATTGCAAAACACTATTAGGCAGTCTCTCAGAAGCAAGATAGGTTATGGATTAAATGGATCCATACCTATTACATTAAGAGGCAAGATGTAGTAATTAAGGTTATTCCTCAAAGGTTGTCTTGGTCATGAAAAAGATTATTGCAAGCAGAGATCTCTTTGATGAATATAATGCTCATCATTTACTTGAGGGGAATAATTTTGCTATCAAAAAGCTTTACAGGTGTATACGGGGGTGAACAAGAAAAAGTTAACTGGATAAGAATAGTGTGCAATAATAAAGCTAGTCCAAAGGCAATATTTATTACTTGGCTTGCTCTTCATAACAGGTTGGCTACTAAAAGCAGGCTTCAATCATGGGGAGTGACTGGTGACAACTTATGTGGTCTCTGTGTTGCTACTGAAGAGACTGTAGCTCATTTGTTCTTTCAGTGTTATGAGACTCGAAGTGTGTGGCAACTTTGCTTATTACAATAGATTGGTGTCAGATATAGTAGGCGTGATTTCAAGGAATAAGTTAAGCTTATTGCTCAAAAAAGCCATAGCAAAGCTCCTCAAGCTCAACATTACACTTTGTTTTTTTACTGAGGCTTTGTATCAGATCTGGACTTATAGAAATAGCATTGCTTTTGGTGGAGCCGAAACTGATTGTATTGTGCAATGTAAGCAAATCATGTTTAAGGTTGCTTGTAGATGCACATATGATATTAGGAGATTACTTATTGGGTAAATCTGTTGTAAGCAGGGTTAGTAGTCTGCTGGTTCAGCATTAGAGATGGCAATTATCCATGGGTGAGTGGATTATCCACCCACCCGCCCCAAATAAATGGGTGATCACCCGCGGTGAAGCGGGTGATGGATGGATCGGATGGTGGGTCGGGTCGGATATGGATGATATTTTTTGGACCCATCACCCACCCTATCACCCGCTCCATCCATCCATCCATCCATCCATCCACCCATATATATATATCAAGAAATTTATTTTTTTACTGCCACGTGTAATTTAAGGTAATTAAAAAAATAAATTTTTTTGAGGGTTAAAAAAAGAATACTTATAATTTTTGGTGTGTAATAAGATTGATATTTTGTCGCTTTATTGTTAATCTATGAGACTATGATTAATTTTTCATATATTAATTTCTTTAAAATTGTTAAGTCTAAAAAATAGTTTTTGTTCCTAGTATCACCCGTTTCCCACCAGCTCCACCCGCCCCACCCGCGGTTGATGGGTGGAGCGGATATGGGTGAAATTTTTGGCGGGTGATGGATGGTGTGGATGGAGTTTTGGGTCGCGGGTGATGGGGCGGATGGAGCTCCACCCGACCCATCTCCGATCCATTGCCATCCCTATTGAGCATGCATGTTAGCCAGCATGTAAGGTTTTATTTCTTGGATGCTTGTTGGTTTTGGTGATGTCTTTAGCTAGCACATGAACAATCCATGCTTTCAACCCTTTCTAGAAGGTGGGGAAGCTTGGATGCTGATGCTATTTGCACTAGTAGAATAATTGCTTATTGCTGCGGTTATACCCATACGCAGCAATAAACCACGTCAAAAGAAAAGAAAAAAAATCGAAAATCAACATATTGCTGCGGTTCTGGGCGGAAACCGCAGCAATAGATGTCAACGGGAGATTTTCTATATTGTTTGACCAGATCTATTGCTGTGGTTTTTTAAAGAAACCACAGTGATAGATTAAAATATTAATATTTTAATCTATTGTTGCGGTTTCGTTAAAGAACCGCAACAATAAAAGGCCCAATATTAAAAAGGCCCAATATTATAGGCGCAACAATGTAGGTAACAAAACCCTAAATCTAACACATGGTCCGCGCCTCCCTCACTCTCACTTCTCCCTCTCTGACTCTCTCAGCAAATCTCCTCCCTCAACCTCACTCCTACTCCTCCCTCTCTCTCATGGCAGATCTCACCAATATCTCTCTCACGCGACCTCTCTTCGCCACCGACGTTCAAGCTTCGCGGTCTCTCTCTCTCACGCGACGTCTCTTCATCTCTCTCTCACGCGACGTCTCTTCATCTCTCTCTCACGCGACGTCTCTTCGTCTTCACTTCTATTTCACCATGGAAACACGCGAAGGCACCTCGCCGCCACTCGTATCTCATCGGAGAGCTGACCGAAGTTCTCGTCGGAGTTTCTCATTGTTGCTCTCCACTCGTCTCTCATCGACGTTGTATGAAGCTCCGTTCGCTTATTTTCTTTTTTTTTTGTTCTTCATCTGGAATGAAGATTACTGTTCTTCTTTCTTGTTTTCATTTTATTCGGTTTAGATGAACAATTATATAACTTTTAATGTATGCTTCAAATTTTGCTTTTAGGTGTTAATCGAGTCATTTCGATCTTGAATATGTCGTAAGATCCGGGTGGAATTGTTGAATTACGAATATGCTTCAAAGTTTTCGATTACTGTTCTTGTTTTCTTTCTTTTTTGTTCTTTTTTTTTCTCTTTTGTAGTTAGATTTTATTTTTATTTATCAGATCTAATGGCTAGGGTGGTGATATTTTAATTTTTTTTTTGGATTTTCTTCATTTTTGTTTGTTAAGAATCAATATGATGTTAGGGTTTCTAATTTTTGGTTATTGTTTTTCATATTTTTCTTTTGTATCTTTTTTTTTAATATATGTTGATTTTTTGTATCTTTTATGTTTTTGTATAAGCATTCTTTGTCATTACTTTCAATTTGTGTGTTTTATTTTCTTCTTGCATTTTTTCCTTTCAAATTTGATGGCAAAGAGTAAAAACTTTTTTTTTTACCTGTACTAGTACCTATTGTTGCGGGTCCTACCCAAAACCGCATCAATAGGCTTCATTTTTTAATTAAAAAACATACATGTTGCTGCGGTTTTGGGTAGGAACCGCAGGCAATAGGTTGCTCTATTCTTTGTGGTTTTCTATTCTTTGCGGTTAAAAACCGCGGCAATAGGTAATTACCTATTGTTGCGCCCTTAATTGCGGCGCGAATAAAAACCGCAAAGACAATAGGCCACTTAATGACCGCCGCAATTAGCTTTTATTTTACTAGTGTTGTAGCCTTAGAAGAGTTGTTATGGTTAGGTTGTAATCTCTTTTTTGGTTTTCAATAAAAACTTTGAATTGCCAAAAAAAAAAATTATCATCGAATTCGAAGCATAAATGATGTTGAAAGGCCAATGAAAAAAAAAGAAATAAGATGATAAAAAAATGAAAATGCTAAAATGAATGAAATTCCTAGAGTAACATAAACTCGATGGGAAAAGACATAAATAGCTTAGGGTAAGGACTCTCTGACTCAACCTAGATATTCGAAAATTAAAGACTAAGTCTGTTGAATTGTTGATACATTGCACAAAGGGGTTGTTGGTGATGTTGATGGTCGTTGTAGGAAGTATTAAAAGATTGTCGTCATCAACCATATTTTGCAGTGCATTGAAGGGATCCAACACTAGATGTCAGATGGAATTTGCAGTAGAAGTTTAGGTTTCACCTTTTGGATTTTTATTTTAGGTATAAGGATCGGAGTAGATCCTACAGAAGTGATCGCGCCTCTATTGTGAAGGCGGACAAAAGTAATCTCATGACTCTAAATGAAGTCGGGGTGGTGATAGTGCGTTTGATGAGCTTTAAAGTGGGCTAAACTTTTTTTTATTATTAGACGTTCCTAAGTTGTAATTTCTTGATCGGTCCTTAACATAATCGAGCGGACCTCACTTGTAAGTTTCTGAAAATGAATTTCGAAATGTGAAATGAAAATGAGATAGATGGTTTGGAAATGGAAAATGACAAATGATTATGAGATGGACGGTTTGAAAAGTATGTGGATTATGGGTGGGATGGGCTTGACCATGATGAAGACATATGCCTAACTATATGCAAATACATACATGGACTGGACTATGCAAGCGAGAATGGTCTTAATGACGGGGCTTTGGTGATGATAAGGAATGCTAGACTTTGAACTTACGGGTGAGTAAGTATACTCAGCAGATTCGGAAGAATGGACATTAAAGGAGACTAGACTTTGAACTTGACATAAGGCAAGCAGGCTAGGCAACTAGACTTTGAACTTACATTTAGAGTAAGGAGGCTAGAAAACTAGACTTTGGAACTTACATCAGACTAAGTAGGCTAGACTCATAATTGCCTATGTGGTCTTAACTCTTAAGGAATGTTAGCTTCGCTAGAATTAGGGGTTGTCGTTATTGTCTAATGGATGAGTAGCTTTGCTAAAATTGAGGATTTGGGTTGTTATGGATTTAACGGAGGACCAATTGCGCTATACTTAAGGGATTTGGGCCATTATGGACTTAGGAAGGAGTAGTTTTGCTAAACTCGAGGACTAGGCCATTATAGACTTAGGGAGTAGTTGGACTTGACTAGGTTCTACCGGAGATGCAAACTAGACCTAGGATATAAACTAGACCTAAATGGACCTAAGTTTGGACTTGGATTTGGGATTAGTGTAACACTCCGTACTTTAATAAACACAATATAGTGAAAATAAAACATTTTACTTAAGAAATGGCGATAGCGGAAATATCGCTTGACGGAAATGTGACTCTAAATAAAGGTTAAATTAAACTAAATAAAAATAAAACCCAATTAAGATAATCCAAAAATCCGTGGTGTTACAATTAGCATATAGGTCTGACTTAGACTCGTAGATGCACATGGGCTTGACTTTGGAAATGGACTAGGTTTGGACTTAGATAGGAATGGCGTGGGATTAGACTTAGATTGGGCCTAAGATGGAATCTAATGCAAGTGGGCCTAATATGAATGCATGGACTCAAATGGGCCTAATATGAATGTATGGACTCAAGCGTAGATGGGCATAGGTTGAATTCAAATGGACTCTAATGCACATGGGCCTGAAATGAATGCAAATGTATAGGGATTGGATTAAGAAAATTTGTTAATTGACTGAATGGAGTGGACTAGGCTTAGAATTTTTAAAATTCGTTTTTGAAAGGGACCCCTTTGTATTTATATTTTATTGGAAAAGATGATGGATTAAATTTGAAAAGAATATTTTTAATTTGTGGTATGATGATGATTAATAAATGTTTTAGGAAAAGATAGAATAAAAGAGTGTGTAGAATTGATTTTGAAAAAAAAATATGTTTTTGAAAAAGATGGAATATGATAGGGTAGGTATGATAAGGAAAATTAGTTGGATAGAAGGGATAAGATGAGAGGACGTAGAAATGCATGACGGCTCTAACTCCGATCACTTATCTAGATGCACTTTTTAGGATAGACTCAACCTTAGGTGATATGCATAACAAGATTATTGATTATTATCTTTGAATTAGGTGAGTTTTTTTTTTGAAAAATATGACCTAAAAAGTGATCATAGATGATAATGCAAAGATAGATAGAAATCTGTCAAATAAACCGACGAAAACGAACCGCGAAACTGGAACGCCGCTTGCGCCACATGCAAAGGTATTGCGCGCCACACAAAGGGAGTGCGCGCCAAGCAAAGGAAGTGTGCGCCACGCAAAGGACTGTGTGCTACGTAATAGACTGTGGGTCACGCATTGCCGTCGCGTAATACACAAGCTTTGTGCGCTTAGCGCAGCTGGTGCGCCTAACGCACTAGGCTTGCGTTTGGCACATCGGTTTTGCGGAGCAGTTTTTGCGCTTCGTCGATGTATTAGTCGTTTCGATGATTTCTAGCCTAATTCGAGGGAAATGCATGTTGAACATAGAAAACAGGCAATCAATAATGTCATACAGCCAAGAATAGTATGTAGTTCTCATTCTAGAGTCAAGATTTGTGTTTGAAACTATATATGGTCAGGTTTAAGTTAAGGCTGAAAAGGGTTCATGACTAAGAGATTTAACCCATGCTTCGTACCTTTGCTTAAAAAGGTGGCCAAGTGTAAGACGCACTCCACATCTTATGTAACACCCCGTAATTTTCACACTTTATTTTTGGTGTTAGTTTATTTTAAAATGATATTTTTTTTTCGTAAAAATAAATAATTTATTATTTTTCTCTAGATTAATGATTTTTATTCTTTATAATTTGGGAGCCGAACTATTATTTTATTATATGGTGTGTTAATGTGTGCATTATATTTATATTTATAATATAATTTATTAGAATTATTTTCATTATTAAGTATTTTCAAAGTTTAGGCGCGATTTAGGAAGTTAACGATTTATCGCGTGGCGGACTTTTGTTACATGGATCCTTGTTGATTTGGGCCGAAATATTTTTGGTGGTCTTGGTCTTGGGCTTGGACAGCCGGTCAAGGAGAAGGAGAAGAAGAGCTTCTCTTCTTTCATTTCTTTTTATTTTCTTTTGTGACCCTTTGTAGTTTTGTAACCCCCCATAACCCCCTAATCATTTCTCCTAAACCCTTCATTTTTCCTTGCCATAAAATTCTGATTTTTATTAAAAGAAGTTCAGCATCATTCTCATTTAACCCTCACCGTTTTCAAGAAAAGAAAGAGAGAAAAGGAAGAGGAAAAGAATAGAAAGGTTCAACCCGATTTTTCCTATCACACCTTCACGAAAATAACTGTAGCCGGAGATCTAACCGTTGGATCGTCTTGAAATTTGGATAGAACGTTTACAACATCTTGTTCTTAACTTTGACCGGAGCGATTCTTTTGATCACCGGCAATCATGGTCGGATCAGAGCAGTGCGAAACAAGAGTTTTCAACGTTCAAGAAGAAAATGCCTAGTGACTTGTTGCTACAATTCTCGTTCGTTGTGCTTTGGGGTTAGAAGAGGAATTGGATTGTATGCATAACTCTTAACTATCTCCTTAGACTCAACTCTCCTCCCGACGTTCCAGGTAACTAGTAGTTATCTTAGAACAATAGTGATTAGAGTATTATTCGGTATTAGATTATTACGCTAGGAATTATTTAAAATACTTTTTGAATGAAATTATTTACTAAATTTGACATGAATATACTTGATGCATGCTATGTGAATATTGTATAAAGAAAAATAATTTTCGTCTGATTTTTAGTATTTATTTGATTTAATTGGTATTTTGTGTGTTTTTGGCTTATTTGCATAATAATTATTAAAAGAATGTTACAATTAATGAAATTATTTTTCATGGATCATGTTATATGTGTAGTATGTATTCCATGCCTTAGAATAATTTTTTCCTACTGTTTACCTGTTTATTTAATTGATATATCTGTTTTTGCATTATCGTTTCTGTCAGTATATAAATCATGAAAATTATTTATGGAGGCCTGAAAATTAATTTATTTGTATATTATGTATTTCCGTGAGTTTATTCATGTTATGTAAATTTTTGGTAATTTTTGGGCGTTTATTTTTATTTTTAATTATTATATTGGCTTTATTGAGTAATCTGTAAATTAACGTTTGAAAATACTTTTAGAGTCCAAAAATTATAAATAAAAATTATACCATGTTAGTAGAGCCATTAGGGTCGTATGATAATTTTTGTGTGATTTTACTGCTCGAACTTATTAGTTTAATAATTATTATTGGGTTTTTGTTGTGAAATTGAGGATACTCTTTTAAATTATTTGAGAGCTTGTTAATCAGAAATAATTTGTAATCTATTATGTTCTTGGTTTCTGATGTTCAGTAGGTTGCAGTAAGTATTATTGGGTATCATTATGTTTATGTTTGATTTATGAGAAAAATGATTAATTGTTACTACTCTTTTATTGAATAAGCCTTGGAGTTAATTGGTGATGTCTTTTTGATTGAATTGTTGGTGCTGTAAAAACTAGTTTAATGTCATTGTTGATGTTTAGAGATGTTCAAGTGTTTATTGTGGGAGACATTTGTTGAAAGTTTGTAAGTTATTATTTTTGAGGAATTATGAAGAGTTGTTTTGATGAATTATGGGTATAAGGCCGGGTGACATCCCTTTTTGACGAATGTTTTTGAGATGAATGATACTTTGATGATATTTATGATTTTATTTTGAGATAAGAATATCCGGTGGGATAGATGTAGTCCCCGGTGAAGAACATGCCAACCACCTTGGTTTGCGAACTAGGGGTACACACGGGTTAATTGTTGTCGTCAGAGAGGTCGGGGAGTTACGCGTGTTCTACCCTGCATCGGGAGTTTGGCCATTCTTAGACACGGGCGGTGGGGAACGTAAGCCCATAGGCGACCTGGAGATTGCGATCGACAAACCTTAGGAAGTGAATTGCGATTCACGGCGTTCGGTTTCGACTCAATAACTTGTTTAACCTATACTTCTATTTTTATAAAAGTACTTTTGAGATGATTTATTTATTTTTATCCAACTCACTTGCTATTTATTATTCACTTGGGTTATTTGTGAGTTATATGGAAGTGGATGCATATCGTAGTTGACTTGACTTTATTATTTCCTTTCTTATTAATCTATGTCTCGAATCATGCTTTGATTTCTTTTGTTAAGGAGAAGCTGCTAGTTACTCCCCACCGATTGTGGATGTTTGTTGATATATTTTGCAGGTTATGTTGATGGGAATCTTCTTTGGTTTTGGGTTCGGGTTGTGATGTGAGCATTAAAAAGCTAGATGTTTTAGGCCTAGACTTTTAATTAGTTTGAGAGTCGGTTTTTCTCTTTTAGTTATTACTCTAATTAATTTAAATTATTTATACTATTTATTTATGTTGGTTTTATCACTTAGTTATTTAATCGCATTTCTTGTAGTAGTGACATTCCCAGAAGACGATGTTTCCGCCATCGTCCTATTAATACTATTATTATTTCTTTCTTTTCCGCTTTGAAATTCTGGGGTGTTACATCTTATGCCAGGAACAAGAGAAAAATGTCATGGTTGGGTAGGTTTGCTTATGACTAAGAATCTAATATCCAACACTATCGCTCAGGAAGCTATCGGAAGGACAAAGCACAAACCCCCCTGGGGTGACCTCACGTATAAAACATGCGCTAATGAGGCAGGGACGATTGTCCTTATAGTGGCCTAAATTAGTAGCCATGCATGTGCAAAACAGTATGTCATTCAAAAGCATAAAAAGAGAAGTGAATCGTATTTTTCAAGTTTCACATACTCATTTAAAAAAGTAATTTTTTATTAAAATCCTCTCTATTGGAGTCGCCAAATTGTAGGCGTGTTTTTATTGCCTACGCGGGAAGAGCGCGTATTTGACTTTTTCATTGTAAAGGTTTTGTTTTGAAATACGTTAAAGAAGTCGCCAACAAGTATTTAAAGGAAGGCTCATAAACCTAATTGGATATTGGGAAACCTAAGGATAACTTTGGGACTTATCCAATGTAGATTTCCCCGTCATGACTCCATTAATGGTCAATGAACCATAGATTGGGTTCGGAGGTGAGGGTACGAATAAGATCAGGAATCAGATTCGCCGGTTGATGACCTCAACTTAATATCGATTCATGTCAAGATTTATGCAAATAAACAATCACATAATTTTTTAATGTAATCTAAATTTAATCTATGTCGATTCATTAAACAAACAAAAGAATAATTTTGGGTGACATGTTATTATGCAATCAAATTAATAGAATCCCCATCAGATTGTCCAATTATCTTATTAGTCGTTAGAACAGTTCTTTAGGTCTTGATTAGCATTAATAATCATGTGAGGTGATGAAAGCATTAAAACATACAACATGCAAATGAATAATCATGAAAAATATAGATAAAATAAATATAAAAAGAAAAGGTTTAGAGAAGAATGTACAAGCACGCGTGAATTCCTTTAAGAGCTACATTGTGACAAGTAAATTGTTAGTAACAAAGGAATTAAATTGGAATTGACCCTCAAAATTTATACCTTCGTTGGCTGGGTCTTATGCAACGATCTTCAGGATGAGCAATTTTGAAACTTGAATGAATTTGAATGGAGTTTAAACGTGTTTGTAGAGAATTTGAGTTTTTGAATGTATTTAAGTATAGGAGAGTATGTGTAGAAGTCGTAGGGAAAAGTGTTGTAAAACCGTGTGAATATGGTAGGAAGGCGTGTGGAAAATCGTCCGAATAAGTCAGCCGTTTGTAGGAAAAGGAATCCGAAAACGAAATGATACTAGTAGAATAATTGCTTATTCTTTGCGGTTTTACCCATACGCAGCAATAAACCACGTCAAAAGAAAAGGAAGAATCAAAAATCAATCTATTGTTGCGGTTCTGGGTGGAAACCGCAGCAATAAACGTCAACGGGAATTTTTCAAAATTATTTGACTGGTTTGACCATATCTATTGTTGCGGTTCCCACAAAGACCCGTATCAATAGATTAAAATATAATTTTTTATTAATATTAAAATCTATTGCTGCGGTTTTTAAGAAGAACCGCAGCAATATCCCTCCCTTTTTTAAAAAATATGACATACTTATAACTTAGGGTTTCCTCCTTCAATTATGACAGCAATATCGCCGTCTCCATTCACTCCTTTCTCCTTCCCTCTTTTCAATCCCTTCACAATCTCTCTCTCCTCCAAATCACGATCTTCCTCCCTCTACAATCTCTCTCTCCTCCAAATCTCGAGCTTCCTCCCACTTTTGATGCAAATCGAGCTTCCTCCCACTTTTGATGCAAATCGAGCTTCCTCCCTCTACAATCTCTCTCTCCTCCTTCAATTTCGAGCTTCCTCTCTCTTTAATCTCAAGCGACTCGACGGCATTGCAGACCTTCGAATCGACGACATTCTCTTTCTCTCTCCTCTCGTCATCGCACACCGGCAACTCCACGACATTCCAGATCGACTGACTTCGCTCCGAAATCGCAGACCTCCACCATTTTCGGGCATCCGCGGCCTCACTTCGGCACGATTTTCATCACCTCGTTGAACACCGACGTGATTCCTCGGCGGCGGGACTGACTTCGCTCGCTCTCCCCCTATCTCGGCGGCGCAATAAATTTGATGTTAGGTTTTAGTTTTTTTTTTCTTAGATCTGATTTTCATCATCTTTTTTTTTCTTGTAAGTTGGTTATAATTTTTACTTAGATTTTTTTAGGAGATTTTACTTAGATCTGATGTTAAGAGTTTCGATTTTTTCATTTGTTTTTTTAGAATGAACTTGATGCCATGTTAAGTCACTATTGCCGAATGAATGTGATGTTAGATTAATTTATTGTGAATGAATGTGATGTTTGTTTTTTTATGTTGGTTTCATTTCGAGTTTAGTTTCTGTTTCAAGATCTGATGCTCATTTCATCTCTGCGAATTTGGTGGATAGTGAATGGGTTAGTTGCTAGGTTTTATCTTTCAAATTTGATGGCAAAATGCAAAAAAAAATACCTATTGCTTTGCGCCTTGATTTGCTTTGCGCACGAAATCCGTAGCAATAGGCCACTTAGAAACCGCCGCAATTAACAATTATTCTACTAGTGCGAAGAGATAATAAATGTAATACCCCGATTCTTAAGAGCGTTTATTTAGTGTTAATTATAATTAAGCTAATTATAATTTTAATATTCTTATTTTATTTGGGTTAGAGTATGAATATTTATTTTTGTCGTGTTTGTAATATCTTTATTTGTTTCATTTTATGAGATAATTGTTATTATATATTTTGGATTTTATTTATTTAAAACTAGTTGAGCGGTATTTGGCCGATTACGAAAGCAAAGTCAGTTTTTCTTTCTTTCATTTATTTATGTCGGTTTGTATGAAGACCCAAACCCCCCCCCCCAATCCTCTCTCTTCCCAATTTTTCCTCACTCGAGGAAACCCCATTTCTCTCTCTCCCGTGAAAAACCCCCACACCTCTCTCTCTTCCTCTCGCGCTGTGAACTCTCGCCGCCGTCCCTCACCGACGCCCGGTGATGAGTGATATTTATATCACTCTAAACCCCTTATTTATCCCTATATTTAACCTTTCTTTTCTATTTTACTCCTTTTATACTTTTGTTTTGCTTAAATTGCCCCTTTTTTGTTTTACTAGTTTTTTTTAGATATGTGTCTTTGTTTTACTTTTCGAGTTACTTTTTACATTGTTTTCTTGGATCTTTGTAGGTCCAATTAAAATATTCTTTTAATTTCACCTATAAAAGCCAAAGGAATGCACAAATGAAGAGTAAAGCATGAATAATGAAGGGACGAGGGCAAATGGGAGTTGAAGAAGCAAAGTTCACAACATGGTCCACTTTGAACGACCATATGTTCCAGACCACACATAATTTTGCACTGATTCAAATTGGAGATTAAAATTTGGCTCGTTATCTTTCCCACGACAGGTCACATGCTTGATTTGGATTAAAAACGAGAAAGTTATGGCCATTTGAAGTTGAGTTGTTTGCCCAGTGATGTTATGGTTTTATATAGAGTTTTTCCCCTTATATTTGAGCTAAAATGTGTATCAATGGTGCTCTTAGGAGCCATTTCACGCTAACTTTCTCCATCTAGTTGTGGTTTTCTATTACGTGTCGGATTGCGGGTTTTAAGGAGTTATCTCCCTATTTTCTACTATTATTTGACCATTACACTCGGATTGGAGAGGTTCCATGCGGAGTTTCAAAGTCCCGAGGATACTTTCCGGGATCCTTGAGCAAAGAAGAATTGAAGACTTCGCGTTTAGAGCCAAGAAGGAAGAACCGGATCAGCGCCCAATCAGATCGGGCGCTATCGCCCGTTCGTTAGTTCGTTGAGTCGTCCAATCGGGCGGTTCGACCCGACTTCATCGGGCGTGCTTGAGCGATGGTTTGGACATATGCTGAGAACTGGTGTGCCGCTCGATTGTATCGGGCGTGTCGGCCCGATTTCATCGGGCGAGGTCGTTTTGGAGCTTTCTTCTTGCGTTGAGCCCGATTCGATCGGGCGTAGTCGGCCCGATCGGGCGACTTATCAGACACGCGTTTTTTAATGATTTTCGGGCTATTTCTCTAAAACTTTTCCTAGTTGTTTTAGGATTAGTATAAATAGCAAAATCAGAATATTATTATTCATCTTGCTTTTAGTCCTTAATTCTCATAGTTTCTCTCAAGAACCCTAGTTACTACTTTTCATTGTGGATTCAAGATCAAACCTTTGGGATTGCTTGCAAGTTCAATATAGTTCTTTTTATTTGGTAATCTTCTTCATTGTTTTCTCCATTATTGATTGCTTTCTCTATTATTGATTGGTTTGATTTCTTAATTATTTGCAATAGTTCAAAGTATGAATTTTTACATTGATTTTGTTATTGTTTTCTCAAGCATGAGTGAGTAGTTTTATTTCTAGGATTGTGGGGATCTATGTATGCAATGAGTGATTGATAGATTAGTATAATTACCCTTTATTTTAATTGTTTCTCGTGATTGAATCGTTCATGCTAGATTTATGAATTAGGCACGATTTGTATTTCTACTTTCGCAATATTGAATGCGCCGAAGGAGAGATTTCGTATATGCTTTCAATCATTAGGCATAGTGATCCTTGACCATGCGAGAGCAGCTAGGTGATCTTTGAGGGAGGTAATGTTCGAGAGAAATTACATGTGCCCTAGATAAATTGACTTATTAGGTGGTTATTATTCGCCTCTGATTTCCCGAGTTGTATGCATAGTGATCCATAGTCCTAGTTCTTCATTAATTGATTCTTACCTTCGTATTTAGTTCTGTTATTTATTTAGTTCAGTAAAACAACCATTTTCATCTGATTTAGTTAGTATAATATTAGAATTCAGATACAATAGTATAACTTTCTCCCTATGGATTCGATCCTGACTTCCCTGACTACTTGTTAGTGGACCTTAGGTTATTTTTGATAAGGTGATACGACTTTAGCTTTGTCAAATTTTGACGCCGTTCTTGGGAGACTCGTTTATTTTTATTTTATCCGAATTATAGTATTACACTAACCTCTACTCCGAAGAACACCTGTTCTTTGGAGCATCTCACGTTTGTTTTAGTGTTTTTGGTGTATGAGTAGGAAATTAAAATCCCCAAATCTCATTCCATTTGACCAGGAGATTGAAAAGACGCTCGTAAACTCAAAAAGAAAACTAAGCAAACAAAGTCGTCTGCGGGGACACCTTCCCAAAAGGCACCTTCTCCACCATCTTCACCACAACAAGGATTCCCCGCCTCACCTATTACTTTGCTAGAATGGGTGACGAAGCTAAACCAACCTTCACAGTTATGCACAACCATCTCCCGATAATGTGCCTCTTCGGGGTACGGTTGCCTACTATTGCTTCTTTGCGAACTTTGAAATCAAGTCTCATGTTCGAATATGGTTCGGAATAATCGGTTCTTTGGGTTACCATCTCGAAGACCCAAATCGGCACTGCGGTGGTTCTTACAATGTTGTGCTACTCGGAAGCAAGCTGGCGGTGTTACTGGCGATGAGATGACACTCATCTTATTTGGTTTCTCTCTGCGCGACAAAGCTCTATTTTGGTATAATAAGCTGCCTTCCCACCATCACCACACAGGCGGAACTCTCAAAGATCTTTCTCATCAAGTGGTACCCTTACCAAAAGACTGCAGATATGCGTCAAGAGATAGTGACTTTCACCCAAGATCCTAGAGAGTCATTGTATGAAGCTTGGGAAAGATTCAAAGATCTCGCAACGTCTTTGTCCTCATCATGGTTTTGACCGGGTGGTATCTCGTGCCATATTTTCTACACTAGAGTTGATGCGGATACGAGACGGGTAATTGATGGAGCTGCTGGTGGGTTCTTCATGGATAAAGCCATAGACGAAGGGTATGAACTTCTGGAGAAACTCGCTTTTAACCAAGCGTCTACTATTCGTTCTTCTATGACAAAGGGAGGCAAACATGATGTTGAAGCCATTTCTTCTTTCGACCGGGCAACTAGCCGCTCTTCACCGAAGATTGATTCCTTGAAGCTAGGTAACAATTCCTCCCCTCACATGAGTGTCAATGCTATGGCTAGTGTTTACGGTTACAATGCTTTTATATGTGACGCTTGTGGGGTAGGCTGGACATAACTCTCAAGAATGCCCCGCTCTCTCACATTCTAGTGAGCCGATGCACGCATTACAATCCCAACACAAGCCCCAGGTTCGATCCTTACTCCAATACATATAATCACGGGATGAGAGATCATCCAAATCTCTCGTATAGGAGTAATAATGTGATGAATCCGCAACAACAACATTATCCTCAACAACAACAATATCAACCACAAGCTCCTCCTGGATATCAGAGAACTCAGTTTCAACAGCTTCTAAACACACCTCCTTCAGACCCATATATTGCTGAACTCAAAAGTCTCATGTTGCAGATGCAGAAAGGTATTATTTCCTTTCAAGCATATACCAGGTCTCAATTTGAGAGCCTGCATGCTCAGAATAAGCTACAAGGGACGCATAATAAGATGTTGGAGTCACAAATAGCTCAGCTGGCTAGTTCCTCTGCTAGTAGGCCATCTGGGTCATTGCCTTCGCAACTAATGCAACCAAGGGACACCGCCAATGCTATCACCCTTCGCAGTGGAGTGCAGTACGATGCTCCGGTAATGCTAGAGGTGGAATCACCAATTGCTAAGAAACCACAAGAAGTGCTTGAGGATGCTGAACCTCAGGCAGAACAAGGAGCTGCAGACAAGACTATGGAGGTGACTAAGGAGAAAACTGTGCCTCCAGTGATCAAGCTACCATTCCCCGAGCGGATGCTCAAGAAGAAGCTCGACCACCAGTATGGTAAGTTTTTAGAGGTGGTAAAGAATCTGCAGTAACTTGTTCCTTTTCTTGAATTATTAAATCAAGTGCTCGCTTATTCTAAATTTTTAAAAGAAGCCGTTGATGAGGAAGCGGACTCTCAATGAGGTGGAAGCTGTAGCTTTACTGCTGAATGTAGCGCTCTTTTACGAAACCGAGTCTCCACCCAAATTGAAAGATCCAGGGAGTTTTTCCATCCCCTGTCACATTGGCACCATATTTATTGATAAAGCTTTATGTGATTTGGGTGCCAATGTAAGTGTCATGCCTCTTTCTATCTGTAAGCAACTGAACATGGGTGAATTAAAATGTACTACCATTACTCTGCAAATGGCTGACCGTTCTGTGAAATACCCTCTAGGCATATTAGAGGACGTTCCTGTTAGAGTAGGTAAATTCTTTATCCCTGTGGACTTTGTTATCTTAGACATGGCCGAAGACACTCAAACACCCATTATCCTTGGGAGACCTTTCCTCCATCTTCTTTGGGCGATGATAGATGTTAAGAGTGGGAAACCGACACCGACGTGGGGGATGATAAGGTTATGTTTAGCCTAAACAATGCCCCTAAAAGCCCAATGGTAGAGGAATCATGTTATAGTGTTGATGTTATAGATGATCCGATCCATGATTGCATGCCTCATTCCCCCTCCCATGCTACTTCAAATGATGTGCTTGTCTTAGAGTCTATTGCAGGTGATGAGCATTTTTTAACGGTCTTACAGACTCACAAAAAGACCATTGGCTATAGCACTGATGACTTGACAGGAATAAGCCCTGACTTTGATGAGCACCGCATTCATCTACATGAGGGCCACCACACTAGCATTACAGTCCAACGCGGGTTGCAAGAGGTGGTACAACATGTGGATACTAAACTGCTCGATCCAGGCTGATGGGCGGCTGATGTCCATGTCCCTTTCCTTTCCCTTGTTGCAATGAGGCCATTGCCAAGTTCAGCTTGGGGGAGGATTTCTGTAAGTATTAGTATTGTTTTTCTTTTTGTTTTTATTGTTTTTCTTTTTGTTGTTTTTTAGGTTAGTTAAGTTAGTTTAATTGCTTTGAAAAAATGAAAAATCAAAAAAAAAAAAAATGAAATATTGCTGAAAAAAAACACAAAAATACGAGTTGAATATGAATAGATTGACTGCTTCCCTGTACCCCGAACTTTGCTCTGAAAAAACGATTTAACTCTTTATACTGGATAGCTGGGCATTTGTGATTGGGATGTTGTGATGTGATATCTGATTGCCTTGATCTTGAATGAATTTTGATGATAAAGTGCCTATTTTAACTTCATGCTTGAATTGGTTAGATTGTGAGGATTCATTCTAGCCCTCGGATTTATCTCTATATCCGGTCTATTCCTGTGTGTTAGTTCCTCGTAGCATTCTTATCTTGGTTTTGGCATTGTACTCGTTGATTTACGGTGACTTTAGACATGTCTTTGTGATAGGCGTTCATTTGTTTAATCTTTAAGCCTCGAGTTGTTTAATGAATCAATTCTCCCCCTAGCCCCGCTGAGCCTAATGACTTCTTTTTGAATCTATATTAAGCCACATTACACACCTTGAGCCTTTGCAATGACGATTGTCCCAAGCCTAGCTTAGGGGAGCATTTGTTAAGTTAATATCATATTGTGTGGTTGATTCCGTAGGGCGGTTGGAAAATAATGATATTTTGGTACAAAGAAAAGAAAGAAAAAGAAAAAAAAAAGTGAAAAATGATAGTGAAAAATTTGAAAAATTTCTATGATCTTCACTCATTAACTTTCAAAGCATTGGAAATTATGTTGAAAGATGCAATTATTGGTTGGTTTGTGAAATTTCAAGAGTTGGTTATTATCTTGGTTATGTTGTTGATGCCATGGGAGTTGTTTCGACCACACCTAGTCCTACTAGTGTTTTTTGCTCCCCTTTCTTGGCTTTTCCACCACATTCCCTAAATAATTTCCGTACCTTTACCCGAGCCCCATTACAACCACGAGAAAGACCTTTTGAGCACGTGTTTGATTGTTTATTGGAATAATCCTGAGTCAATATGCCAAAGTTGAAGATTAAGTTTGTTATTTGAGTCGACCTGATTAGGATGAGCGATATTATACCTTTCTAAACACATGAGAGTGTGAGTGGGAAGGGCTATTATGGTTGGGTTGGTGAGTGATCGGGCACATATTTTGCCTGCCACAAAATTAAGAGGAGTGACACCTCGGTGAGCACCTTTTCAAGATTTGCATGATATGTAGGGCAGCTGCATTTGATGGTTTACTTAAGTGATTGGTAGTCGGGTGATCCGAGCAAGCGAACTTGAATTTTGCTTGCTTGAACGATTTTGAGTTGGAAATAATTGAGTTTAAAATTTCCTATCCGAGGGGTGAAGCAATCCTATTCTTATTCATGTTGTGCTTTGCTTGAGGACAAGCAAAGGTTTAGCGTGGGGGAGTTTGATGTTATGGTTTTATATAGAGTTTTTCCCCTTATATTTGAGCTAAAATGTGTATCAATGGTGCTCTTAGGAGCCATTTCACGCTAACTTTCTCCATCTAGCTGTGGTTTTCTGTTCTGTATCAGATTGCAGGTTTTAAGGAGTTATCTCCCTATTTTCTACTATTATTTGACCACTACACTGGACTGGAGAGGTTCTATGCGGAGTTTCAAAGTCCCGAGGATACTTTCCGGGATCCTTGAGCAAAGAAGAATTGAAGACTTGGCGTTTAGAGCCAGAAGGAAGAAGCAGGATCGGCGCCGTCGGATCGGGGCGCTATCGCCCGTTCGTTAGTTCGTTGAGTCGCCGTCGGGCGGTGCGGCCCGACTTCATTGGGCGTGCTTGAGCGATGGTTTGGACATATGCCGAGAACGGTGTGCCGCCCGGTGTATCGGGCGTGTCGGCCCGATTTCATCGGGCGAGGTCGTTTTTTGGAGCTCTGCTGCTGCGTTGAGCCCGATTCGATCGGGCGTAGTCGGCCCGATCGGGTGACTTATCAGACACGCATTTTTTAATGATTTTCGGGCTATTTCTCTAAGACTTTTCCTAGTTGTTTTAGGATTAGTATAAATAGCAAAATCAGAATATTATTATTCATCTTGGTTTTAGTCCTTAATTCTCATAGTTTCTCTCAAGAACCCTAGTTACTACTTTTCATTGTGGATTCAAGATCAAACCTTTGGGATTGCTTGCAAGTTCAATATAGTTCTTTTTATTTGGTAATCTTCTTCATTGTTTTCTCCATTATTGATTGCTTTCTCTATTATTGATTGGCTTGATTTCTTAATTATTTGCAATAGTTCAAAGTATGAATTTTTACATTGATTTTGTTATTGTTTTCTCAAGCATGAGTGAGTAGTTTTATTTCTAGGATTGTGGGGATCTATGTATGCAATGAGGGATTGATAGATTAGTATAATTACCCTTTATTTCAATTGTTTCCTGTGATTGAATCGTTCATGCTAGATTTATGAATTAGGCCTGATTTGTATTTCTACTTTCGCAATATTGAATCTGCTTCGAGAGGAGAGATTTCGTATAGGCTTTCAATCATTAGGCATAGTGATCCTTGACCATGCGAGAGCGGCTAGGTGATCTTTGAGGGAGGTAATGTTCGAGAGAAATTACATGTGCCCTAGATAAATTGACTTATTAGGTGGTTATTATTCGCCTCTGATTTCCCGAGTTGTATGCATAGTGATCCATAGTCCTAGTTCTTCATTAATTGATTCTTACCTTCGTATTTAGTTCTGTTATTTGTTTAGTTCAGTAAAACAACCATTTTCATCTGATTTAGTTAGTATAATATTAGAATTCAGATACAATAGTATAACTTTCTCCCTGTGGATTCGATCCTGACTTCCCTGACTACTTGTTAGTGGACCTTAGGTTATTTTTGATAAGGTGATACGACTTTAGCTCGTCACCCGATTTTCTTAGGAGCGTCCGCTCCCTTTTCAATGGGCGCCCGCTCCATGATCGCTCAAACTTCCTACCTTGTCCGGTTTACGTAGGAGCGCCCGCTCCTTTCAAATTTTTCGGACATTCTGTTTTTTCGCGACTCATTAATGATGTAATCAAAGCATGTATTATGCACTATAGTTGTACCTATAAATAGGACATATCCCTAATTTATGGGGGAGACCCGAGTTGAGGGAGGATTAACCTCTATTAGTCTTAGATTAGGATTTTAAGTGAGAGAAAGTCTCAAAATCTAGAGAGAGAAAGTGAGAAAATCAATTAAAAATGGAGGATTTTGGATAATTATCTAGTGATAAGAAGATTTGAAGTTTTCTTTTCATCTATCAATGATAATTTCTTACTCTCTCTCTCCTCTTTTATTGCTTTATTTTAATTGTTTTTCTTAGATTAGTTATTCATGATTGGTTTAATTATTTATGGTTTATTTTGTTTAGTTTAATGTTAGATTAATGTTTAGTATCATGTTATTAGTTGGTAATTTCTCTTAGTTTATAATTTATTATGATTTGTGAGTAGTTATTTTTATGGGAAGGATTTGAAGCCATTGATAAGTTCATGAACCTCTAAATCCAATATTGGGTTTGACTTGGGGTAATTTTAGTTAATTGATTTAGCATTATCATGAATATTTGTGTGATTGGCCACCATATGAGCATAATTTAGGTACCCTTAGTGAAGGATCGAGAGATGAAGTTAAGGGGTTGCCTCAAATCGAATATTAGGCTTGAAGGACCATGAGAATAGGGACTACCTAGCCTAGGGGACTTAGTTTACTTGTTTATGTTTATCATGTTTATGGATATGCTTGGTTGAATGCCTTAGCTATGAGAATAGGTCTTCGGTAAGAGACTAGGCCAATCTAGCTAACTCGAGAGAGTGGTTAGAGTACCAATGGATGAACAATTCCCCTAAATTGATCCTCATTGTTGATTCCCATTGTGATTGTTTGGTTTGTGAATAAGTTGATTGGTGGATACCCCTTTCCAAAGTCATTTTTCTTATTGTCTTTTCATCTATAAATCTTTAAAAACATAGACTTAACTTAGCTTATCATAAATCGACACTTATTGGTGCTTTCCATAGCCCTTGTGGATTCGACCCTTTACTTGCCCTATATTGGGTAGTTTAGGTATCTTTGACGTGTTTACAACAAGCGCGTCAAATTTTGACGCCGTTGCCGGGGACTTCGGCTTGCATTGATTCGTGTTGATTAGATGAGTCTAGGCTATTTGTGAACATTCTTTTTCTTTTTTTTCTTTTTGTTTTTAGAAAAAAAAAATCTCAAAAAATGGCAAGTACTTCTTTTTCTCAATATGACAATGAATCCTTTTGGCCATACTTTGATAGGCTTGGGGAGTTTATAAAGTTCCATGGCTATGATATTGGGGAAGCTTGTGAGATTACATATTGGGGACTAAATGAGCATACTAGAGGAGTTGTTGAAAATATGTTGAACGGTGACTTTCGAGCGACATCTTCGGATGAAGCTTGATGTGGTTAGCTAGGGACACTTATGATTCCGATTTTTATGCAAATTGTCATAATTCCTCTAATGCATGTTGGCATTAATTTCTTTGATGAGTTAAATGTTCCCACTAGTGAACCTATTATGCATGATAATATTCCATCATATGTTTGTTGTAATGAGGTAGACTCCAATGTTGATGATATTCATGCTACTTCTCGATTTTCATCAAATTTGTTCATGAATTTCAATGATGTGCCACATGTCACCAAGATTGATTCTCATATGCTTGATTGTGACCCCTCCCCCAAAAATGATTTTCAAGGTTCCTTGAATTACGAATCATCGAAATCTGAATTGGAGCTTACTCTTGAGCGATATCTTAATGGGGCAAATTCTTGTGCTAATTATGAGTGTAACACCCCGTCCTTCTACTACTAAGATACTAACAAAGTCTAATTAAGAAATACTAAAAATGACGTTAGCGGAAATAACGTCGGGACGGTTATGCTACTCTAAAACAATAAATAAAGATAATAACTCAAAATTCATAGCTTAAAAGGGAATAAATCTCCGAGTAAACATCATAGTTCTAACATAAAAGAAGTATCCCAAATTGTATCATACTATCAAATCCAAAATACCATGACACATGCAAGTCTCCCAAAATAAACTTAAATAAAACTAATATCCTTGAAAGCAATCCAAAAATAAGTCTCCCTATGGTCTATATAGAGTTCATCTACCAAAAACAGTACTAGAAGCTTCTTCTCACAACCAACTCTCACACTGCTAGCCCAAGCAGTCAAAAGCCTAGCATTCATTTCCATCTGCAAGATTATATTACATATTTCCACAGTCAGTGGGGAGTAACTAGCAGTTCTCCCAGAATAATAGCAATCAAAGCACCATTCAGAGGTAGATTACTAAGAAAGGAATAACATGCAATCATTACATCATATCATGCACATAGAAATCTTAAAGCTCATAGATAAATCAAGAGATCATCAACAATAAGTAAATATAGTGAGTGACATAATTCCAATATAAATAAATAATAATAATAAATCAAAATACAACAAGTTATTGAGTCAGAAACCGAACGCCAGTGATTCGCAAATCACTTCCTAAGGTTTGTCAGATCGCAATCTCCAAGTCAGTCTATGGGCTTACGTTCCCCACTGCCCGTGTCTAAGAATGGCCAAACTCCCGATGCGGGGTAGAACACGCGAGAACTCCCCGACCTCTCGGACGACAACAATTAACCCGGGTGTACCCCTAGTTCGCAAACCAGGTGGTTGGCATGTTCTTCACCGGGGACTACATCTATCCCACCGGATATTCTTATCTCAAAATACAATCATGCATACAATCTAAGTATCATTCATCTAAAATATTCGTCAAAAAGGGGATGCCACCCGGCCTTATACCCACAGTTCATCAAACAGTTCTTCATAATTCCTCAAAATAAATCACTTATACAATAATCAACAAATAACTCTCACAATAACACTTGAACATTCCCAAACATCATCAATGACAATATACTGGTTTTTACAGCAACCACACTCAATCACAAATACATCACCAATTAACTCTAAATCATATTCATTAAAAGAGTAATAACAATTAAATCATTTTATTCCATAAATCAAACCTAAACATGTGGTTACCGAAATGATGCATACTGTATACTACTGAAAATCATCAACCCAGAATATATTAAATTATGAATTATTTCTGATTTACAAGCCTTCAAACAATTTAAAAGTGTATCCTCAATTTCATCACAAAAACACCATAATAATTATGAAACTAACAAATTCGAGCAGTAAAATCACACAAAAATTATGATATAACCCTAATAGCTCTACTGACATGGTACAATTTTTATTTATAATTTTCAGACTCAAAAAGTATTTTTAACAGTTAATATACAGATTCCTCAAATAAGCCATTATAATAATTAAAAATATAAACAGACGCCCAAAAATTACCAAAAATTCACATAACATGTAAAAACTCACGGAAATACATATTATTCAAACAAATTGATTTTTATGCCTCTACAAATAATTTTAATGAATTATATACTGACAGAACAGAAATTACAAAAACAGATATATCAATTAATTAAAACAGTAAACAGTAGATAAAAATTATTCTAAGGCATGGAATACATTATAAGCATGTTACATGATCTAAGAAAAATGATTTCATCAATTTCAACAGTCGTTCAATAATTATTATGAAATTTAGCCAAAAACGCACAAAGTACTAATTAAATCAAATAAATATTAAAAATCATGAAAAAATTATTTTTCTATACACAGTATTCACATAGCATGTGTCACGTATTTTCATGTAAAATTTCGTCAAAAATCTCATTCAAAAAGTATTTTAGATAATTCCTAACGTATTAATCTAATACCGAATACTACTCTAATCACTATGATTCTAGGATAACAACTAGTTACCTGGATCGTCGGAGGCGAGCTGAAAACTTCTGGAAATCCCCACAATAGGCGTGTGACCCTCTTCTTCTTCAAATTCCAAGCACCAAGTATAAGGAAAAAGCCACAAAAACAATTCACGAACAATTATCAAAGAGAAGAAATGAAGAAAATTTGAGAGAATGAAAATGGTGATGATGATGATGGACGAAAATATTGGAGGATGGCAGCCAAAGGATTCTGATTTTCTAATCATAATTTGAAGTGAATTAAGAGGTTTAATGAGGTTTTAATTAAAGAAATCATTAAGGGGGGGGGGGTTATGGGGGTTATAAGGCATCAAAGAGTCTTAAGGAAAACAAAAGAGAAAAGAAAAGGAGAAGGCTCTCCTATTACTTCAGTTGGCCGGCTGCCCCAAGCCCAAAACCCACACAAAACTTTCGGCCCAAATTCAACAACGATCCATGCTCCGAAAGCCCGATACGCGATAAAACGGTTAATTCCTAAATCACGCCTAAACCTTGAAAATACTTAATAATAAAAATAATTCTAATAAATTATATTATAAATATAAATATAATAAACACATTAACACGCCACATGCGATGCAACATTTCATCACCCAAGTCGGTCCAACAACGTTACAAAAACGCTACGCGACAAAACTGCATCCTAAACGCCTAAACAAATAACGAAATTAATACAACCTTTAAAATAAATAACTAACAACTTAAAATAAATATATATATAAATATATCACAACATATAAATATATATACACATTTTCACAACACGTTCCAAAATAATCTAAATAATAAATTATTTATTTTTACGAAAAATATCATTTTAAAATAAACTAACACCAAAAATAAAGAGTGAAAATTACGGGGTGTTACAATGAGCCTATCCCTAAATTTGACCCCAGACCCATTGAAGATCTCTTTTTATAATTAAAAAGTGGTTTGAATTTGCTTAGGGAAAATTGGGGTTGCAAAAATGATATTCTCAAGTTTGATTATATTGATTCGAGGTATGTTGAAAATGAAAATCAATTGGAAAAGCCCCAAGATCTTGATGATGGTTTTTGGAGTAGTGACGATGAGGGGTATGTTTTTGAGGAGAAAAGGCCTATTATTGAGGATATTGTTGAAAGTAAGGATGTTTATGAGTCTATACATTCCCTTTTTGAGTCTCATGTGTGTCTACCTCTAGCGTATTGGACATTACTCTCCCTCGTTGTGCTTTACAACACTCATCCTCTCCTACCCATTCTATCGTGAGTGAAGATCTTGGTCAACTTGAAAGTGAGATGCCTCGTTTGGTGGTCGGTGATGATTTTGAAGTTTTGAAGGATAATGAAGATGTGCTTGAGGGGAACTTGGGCGGGCGCGGATGTGTCGTTGTGCACCGCACCCGACCAAAGATAAAATTTCTCCTACTCTCTTTTACACTAAGCTAGTATAATGGAAGTAGGGGTCGTATCCACGGGGAAACAGGGACGAGTTTAATACTTAGCGTGATTCAAAACCTAGATTAAGCTAAGGGCCGAGAAACCTAATAATAATAACAAAGGGGGGTTTCAAGTAGATTATAACTAAACTAAAACTAACTAGCATATAAACAAAATGAGAAATCAATTATGGAAAGATCTTGAATCCGATTAACATCCACTTCAATTCATTATCGATCCTTGAACCTCAACTCTAATTATTTCCATAATTATCTATTGTTGAGAATTAATCTAGCGTTCTCCTTATTCTTAGTTGAATAGCACGATCAGCGTGACTATAAAACCCTAACCAAAGGATAACCTAGTCCGATAGCGTCTAAGTTCAATCCAATAGCAAGCAATAAACACGAGAGAACCAACGGACACCGCTAACGTCATACAAGCGATAAACATTCAACAGTTAATTCAATTTCCCCAAGAAATAACCAAGATGATCAGCATCTGAGTTACTCCCTAGTTTGCTACCAATTGATAAAAGAATAAAACAATCCGATTCTATTCTTAAATCTAGCATTAGATTAATTACACAATCAAACTAGTAATATTCCTAGCATAATCATGCAAAAATCATAGAAAGCAAGCATAGAAATTAAACCATAATCAAAGGAACTAAATAGAGAGGAAAGATCTCACAATAATGCTTGAAGCTCCATATTAATCTCGTTCAAGAACGGTTCAAGCTACAATTGGCATAGCATAAGCCAATCCCATAATTGAAATCTACAAAAACTAAACTAGAAAATAAAAACTAAAAAGAGAAGACAACAAGAGAGGAGTGGAGTTTTGGAGACTCCCTCCTTTTGTGGTCAGCTGCCCCCTAGGTCCAAAAACAAGCTTTAGTATTTATACTAAAGCTCAAAAATCAGCCGACATTTAGACCGACCTAGGGGTCGCGAGGTGCGAGTCTGGTCGCACCGTGCGAGTGATCTCTGCCTTCCAACACGAGCTGAAGAACTGGGCCAAGCCAAGCAGGTCGCACCGTGCGAGAAATCTCGCGAGGTGCGAGCAAGCAGGTCGCGAGGTGCGACCATGCTCGCGAGGTGCGAGCTCTTGCGCTTTGGTCAAGCGATGCTTCAGCGCCGGACCGGGCGATGCGGAGCGCTGGGCGAGCATGCTGCTGGGCGCGCGCAAGGCTTGCGGTAGTGCTTGCTGCGATGGGCGCGCTGGGCTGCGAAGCTCACGAGAGCCTGGCTTGGCGAGCTTGTGGTGATGCTTAGGCTTGCGGTGATGCTTGGGCTTTGCTCGGCTCAAATGCACTTCACCTTGGAAGCTCGGAATACATGACGTTAACACAAATTATCTCGTAAAACTCCGAACTTCCGCTAAGAGTTAAATAAAACACGAATGTTAACAATTACAATCAAACCCTTAGCAAAGTGCACCCAAAGTTACGTAAATACTACGTGTAACTTGAGCGTATCAGAACTCATTGATGGAAGAAGTCTTCCCTCTTAAGTCTTGTGATGTGAGTGAAGTGGTTGGTGAAACCCTTATTTCTATCCCTTCCCCTCATATACCATTTACAAGAAGGATTGACCTTATTCCATCTACTCTCATTTCATATCCATTCTCATCTCTCAAAACTCCACCTCTTGATGAATTTCTTGCCTCTTTTGACCTTCAAGGGCCCAATTCGTTTATTATTGAGGAGAAGAGTGAGTTTGCCACCAAAAAAAGATTTTGTTGAGGAGAGTTTGCTATCTTATTCATCTTTTTCTTCTTATTTTGATTCTTGTTTTTCTTACTTCTTTGTTTTTCCTTTTAATCCTTCTAATTTTTGGCATCCCTCTCCTCATTTGCATGGAGTTGCATTGCACTTTATGCACACTTTTCATTTTGTCATTGCATACTTAATAAGAATGGAATTGTGTGCCAGTGCATTTGACAAACTCTTGCGATATTTGAATTGCTATTTACTAGAAAGGTCAAGCTTAGGACCTTAAATAAGCCTTTCTCAGGATTACTCTCAAAGCGTCTAGCCTGCTAACCCGGGTCGGGTTGACCTGTGCAATGTTCCGGTCCGGTAGGGCAATTCATCTTATCAATCCAAAAAAAAGAAAATACTATTAGAAATTATGAAATTTTATATTTTTTTACATATCTTCTTTGAATCAAAATCTATTTAGTCATAGTAGATAATAAATATCAATGATATTATTTGTCTTCCTTGAAACCAATTATTGTTGGTAATCGATCTATTTCTCTAAATTCTTTGAAATAGAATTATAAAATATAATAATGGTAAATGGTGTATAAATGTATAATCATTATTATCAAAAGAACAAAAGTATGCTTCAGTGAAATACACAATATCCAACATTATTAGCTCATTTATCAATCTATCGGAGCATAATTGTGAACATAGTAAGCTCAAAGTAATTATATTTTCATTTAGAGATTTACTAGTCAGAAAGGTACGACGATGTGGAGTGGAAGAAGATAAGGGGATCCCATACCATAAGGAAATTCTAGCTATTTAAAATGAAAACTAGGTTTTGTAGCACTTACATAGAAAGAAAGAACCATTACAGATACAAGTATTAAATTATCACTAATGAATAATATATTAGATACCAAGTTGACCAGCGCTTGCAAGTAGGGCTGGCAATAGGTTGGAGATGAGGCGGGTGGACCTCAACCTGCCCTATCACCCGTGAACCAAATTCCCATCCACACCATCCATCACCCGCCAAAAATTCCACCCATATCAACCCCATCCATCAATCGCGGATGAGGCGGGTGGGAAATGGATGATACTAGAAAAAGATGTTTGCATACTTAACAATTTACAAAAATTAATTAATTAAAATTTAGCCATCTACTTACAATAAAACGACTATTATTATATACTATTATTTATTTATTAGTATATTATATATATATACATGGGTGGATGGATGGAGCGGGTGATGGATCAAAAAGTCTCACTCCATATCTGACTCGCCCTGCCACCCACCTTATTATGGATTTTCACCCATTTATCTGGGAGGGCGGGTAGATAATCCACTCATACGTAGATAATTGTCAGCTCTAATTGTAAGGGGGAAATTTTGGTGGAAGGAGGGCCTCCAAGGCGAACCTTGATTTGCCCGTGGTGGTTCAAATAGTTATAGAAAAGGCAACTAGTTTTTAGGCCTGGGCTATGCCCGAGTAATTATGATTTTTATTTATTAATATTTTATATTAAAATTTTAACACCGAACATTACTTGGTTTAGTGGTTAAGACTTGAGAATATAAGTTTGAAGTCGTGGGATCAAATCTAGGATTGCGCCACGTGACATAGTTATTTATTTCGAAACGCCTTATAATCAATATATATATAAAAAGGAGGAACTTTTCGGGAGCATAGGGAGCTCCTCAAGATTTCGAGAGCATAGAGCGCGCCACGTAGGATTGCCATGTCATCATTTTTTATATTTATTTTTTACAAAAATAGAGTTCTAAATAAATTTAAATACCTAAAAGGAGTTTTGGATAGGGAAAAATTAGAGTTACGTTTTGAATGAACAACCTAATTTTTTTATATTATGTAAATTGTGTATAACTTTTGGTACGTAATTCGAAAAATTATAATTTTTGTACCATTGGATAGTGCTCGAAATATGCTTCGAAATAAGATCCATTTACGATATAGTTCTAGAACTTTTGAAATAGAAAGCGTCACGTAGGATTGTCATGTCGTTAATTTTAATTTTAAACATTTAAAAAAATAGAGTTCTACATATATTTAAATATCTAAAAGGAGTTTTAGATAGGGAAAAATTAGAGTTTCGTTTTGAATAAACAACCTAAATTATTATATTATGTAAATTGAGTATAGCTTTTGCTTCCTAATTCAAAACATTATAATTTTTTTACCATTGGAGAGTGCTTGAAATATACTTCAAAGTAAGATCCGTTTACAATATAGTTTTATAAATCATGAAAATATATTTAATTGGATTAATGGTAAGGCATTATTAAGTCTTTCTTTTTGATAAATATAATAATAGCTATAAGTATAATGTATTATATGTGATTATAGCATTCGATCATAGGTCCAATTTACAGGATTTAACATATTATCTTTCAAAACCTCAGCCTTATTACTCAACTGAACCAAAACAATTTATTATTGCAACAAAATTTATTAACAAAACTTTATTGTTACAACAAAAACTAAAATCTATAACGATAAAGTTACCTATATATTAGAGTTATGTATGATGAAAAAATTAGAATTTGATTTTGAAAAACAACATTAGAATATTATAGAGAGCTCCACCTAAGCATGTCATGTCATTCTTTTTAATTTTTTAAAAATAGTGTTCAACATAGATATAAATACATATAAGGTGTTTTGTATAAGTGAAGACTACAGTCTAATTTTAAAATAACAACCTAAATTATTATACTATGTAAATTGAATATAACTTTTGCTACATAATTCACAATATTATAATTCTTTTTACCGTCAGAGAGTGCTCGAAATATGCTTTGAAATAAGTTTTATATACAATATAGTTTTACAACTTATGAAAATATATTTATTTAGATGAACAATAACGTATTATTTATTCTTTCTTTTAAATACATATAAAAATAACTATAAAATAACGTATTACATGTGACAATAACAATTATGTCTTTCAAAATCATACTTTTGAAAATTGAGTTATATAAAGATAAAAAATACATACATATAGTTTTGAACCTATAGCACACCATAATGGCATTACATGAACAATCAAATGAAAGTTTGTCAACAACATCGCAGCAGAGGTATTATGCAATTGACTATTTATTTTATTTCTAGAATATTTATTGTATACATAATTATTTATGTTTTTCTTTTCCATATATTTATATGTCAGATCTTATTCTTTTATCCATGAACTTAATTGTACTAAAACTAATTGGAAAATTAAGGTCCGCAATTCTAGACTTATTGAAGTCACGGAACATAAAAAAGGAGGAAGTTTGATGATATAAGTTTTGATATGGTCATGATTGACGAAGAGGTATTTTTTTCTCTTAAATAGTATTTTCGATTATTAGTAGAGGTTAGTTTTATATTTGATTAATTTTATTCATGATACCATCATTATGATCTTCTTTTTGGCTTTTCCATCTTCCATTCTATATGCGTTAGTGTTTATGTGATATATTAAAACTTGAAGTTGTGGCTGGCACTCATGTTTTTCTCTATTCTTCTGCATCTATTAAATTATGGGAAATGTTATATGTACCCCTTAAGGCTACATATAAGCATTAAATACATACCCTGAAATAGTATTATTTGAAAAATTAAGGACACAATCACACGTCAATCGATATAACTAATACTTATTTATTGCTTAATATTTGCATTTTTAACTTCTTATATGTAGCCTTTAGGGCTATATAAAATATTTCCCTTAAACTATTACCCTCTACTTTCTTAAAGTATTATTCGGGCATTTTTCATATTAAAAATGTGTTAGCCATTGTTAGTCATATCAATCATTGGGATACCATTTAACAATAGACTTAGCTACAACATTCAATTGAATATTAAAAAATATATAATTTATATATCGCAAAAAAAATTTAGAAATTAGAGTTTAATGACAAATACTTTATCCGTTCTTTTCCACTGCAATAATGGATTTGGGCATGAATTTTAAAGAAATAAAAAAATGGGTAGTTTAGCATAGAGGTACTCTTTAATTAACTAGAGTAGACGATAAGTAAATCCTTAATAAAGTAAACGCACCTTTATGAGACAATTTGAGTAATAAATGATGGTTTTATTAACATAAAGTAAAAGCAATATTGTCAATTATAGTTGCTTTTTTACCCGTAAGTAGAGTGGTCCCAATAGATGTAAACTATCCAAAGTGGTAATTGTTGCGATAGAAAAAGAACGGATGAAGTATATTAATACAATGGTGTTGAAAATCTCATTTCACAACAACACAAAATCAACAATGTACATAAAAATTTGCAAAAAAATAAAATAAGCAACAAACCCGTGCAACGTACGGGCTTCAAAACTAGTCTCTATTATATAAGGAAACAAATGGGGGACATCAAAATAACGAAAAAAAGGAAAAAAAAAAACAAAAAAATAGGAGATAACTAAAAGGGGAACAATTTATTGAAAAACAAAATGCAAAAACAATTCTTTTACTCAATTAATTTTATTTTATATACGCTTTCGCACGCATTGCGTGCATATATGACTAGTATATTATTAAGATGCTAACGCTCAACGGATACAGCCTACTGCTAAGGCTACCAGCCTACAGGGAAAAAAAGAAAGACGAAACATAACTCTCCAAATTTCAATTCGTAGAATTTGCTGCGATTACAAGTGAAATCCCACTCTCTTTCTACAGATCACAGATTAGATTTTTTCCAGTCTTGTTTTCTATCTAATAAGTTCAATTTCCAGCATCAATTAAAGTTACTTTTGGGGGAAATAAATTGAAGAATTATTTCGACGATTCCAAAATAATTGAAGGTCTGTTTTGGACTAATTTTCCTATATATTGTAAGTTATAAGATTTAACGTTTGTAGTTTAGCCTTAATTATTTGAGTAAGAAATTTTCAATTTAATTCACTAGTATAAGATGTTTGTTCAAACTTTTTAAAAAAAAATACAGATTTTGGGGGTTCAACTGAATGTGAAATAAGTTAATAATTTCCTGGGTAAGTTTAAAAACAAGTGTTTGGCGGAGTAAATAATTTATCAATAATTTGACTGAATATCGCAGACAACCATGACCCGGCAGAGAAACAGAAGTTCCACAGAACCAATAAATTCCCATGGCAGTGAAGAAACTGCCAGTTCATGTAATAATGCTGCTTCTGGGTCCGAGGCAATGCTTCGTTTACGGAGTGCGAAAAGGTCGTCTTATACAATGCTGGCATTGTGTGCATTGATTATGTATTGCTGTTGGAGTGTTTATCATTATCAGTATGAGAACTTACCACTGCCTCAAAGTGCTGAGCAGGCGGGGAAACGAGGGTTTTCGGAGATAGAGGCTATGAAACATGTCAACGCGTTGGCGGAGTTGGGTCCGCATTCTGTTGGTTCAGATGCTCTTGATCTTGCTGTGCAGGTTTGTTGTCTTTGTTTTGATGTATGCACTTTATTACGCTTGACAAAGCTGCGATTGTAATGGTAATTTACTGTTTGTTCTCTCGAAGATGATAATGTTTGGTAGTAAGGCAAATGTGGCAAATTTTGCTTGATGCAAGTATGTGATGTGGAAGTGATGAGGATTCGAAGGCACCAACTTTGGAGGAACCAATCACCTTGGTCATGGATGTGATGGGGTTCAATTTGTTTGCGTCCAAGCAAGAGTTTCTCACCTGTGTCACTTGGCTAAGTGGTGTGGTTTAGTTAGTCTTGCTTAGTATACTATCTTTTATTGCTTTCTTAGTGAATAAGATCATGGTTTTTACCTAACTCTTAAACTTGGGATTTTTACATGATCAAAGTCGTGTTGTTAGTTGTTAATTGGGGTTAGATAGTTGTTTCCTTGTAGCTTGGCACGCCTAAGATAGCTCAATAAGGTTTACTTTGGCGGCAAGCATAGGTCGCTTGCTAAAGTTGTTTTTGTTTCCTAAACCTAGTTAGAGTTGGCGACAAGGTGTTTAGATTTCTGGTAAGTTTCCTAATTCTAAAAGGAAACTAACTCTATCTTTTTTATTATATATATATAGCACACCTATCATAATAAAAAATAAGATTTGAGATTGAGTATTGACTTTTAGTCGTTTTGATGAGCATTTGCTGTTAGTGGTAGAAATGATAAACCAAATACATAACCAAGATTTGTGTGGGAGATGTATCGTGGCCACAAAATCCGACCTTGAACAGCGACTTCAAGGAATTAATCTATCCTTTTTTATTGTTTTTCGTTTTATAAAATAAAAGGCAAAATTGGCCTCAACACCACAAATTATGACGTGGGTTCACTGAGAACCACCAACTTTGACTAGTAGCCAAAACACCACAAATTATTGGCCTTGGTGCAGCGAGTGTTATAAATGGCGCCGGAGCTAACTTTTTTTTATCAGCGGCGGGGAATCCATACTAATTTCTTTTTCCATTTTCCCCCTTTTCTTTAATTATCCTATATTTTCATTAATTGGAAGCCTAGTGAGCATGTGTGGAGAAAAGTTAGCTTTGGCGTCGTTTATGACACTTGCTGCACACCCAACCAATTGTTTGTGGTGTTTTGGCTACTAGTGGCTACTAGTCAAAGTTGGTGGCACTTGGGTGCACTCGCGCCATAGTTGTGGTGTTGAGGCCAATTTTGCCTAAAAGTAAAAACACCAAAAATAACATTCTTTAGATTCATATCAGTATGCAACTCATGTGCTTTTATGTGATGAGTGACTTTATTTTGATGTGCTTTCATGTCATTATAGTGCTGCCAGCTCACCTGTTATGACTAGGAGTTGGAAATATGATTGAAAACTCCACCATTGCACCCCAACACACAACTGGAAGCGTAGGAACCTTGCTGTCTCTTATGGCCTATTTAGTAGGGAGTAGTATATGGTGATAATGGTAATATTTTGTAGTTTAATTTTATAAGAAAATGTCATGTAATATCCTCGATGATGAAATTTCATCCCCAAACATCTCGTTTATCTTCATAACCTTTTATTGGCATTCAATACCGCCTTCCCAAGTGGTAATAGATTGTAATAAAATTTAGGGGAAAATTAGATGTTTTCAGGTGAAGCACCATTACCATGGATGTTGGTATGCAAATTCCCTTGCAAACTTACACTTATATGGATTACCATTACCACCATTTATAGTCGATTATCAAACGGGTTGTTAGAGTCTTTTTGCATTTTTTTTATAATACCAGGATTTATTTCTTATTGAATTCCTAACCAACTAATTGTAGATGTTTATATAATTTTGTCATTCTACTTGATGATGCCTTGTTACAAGCTGTGATTTTGTTTCAATAAAAGCGTCTTTAAGGAGGACTTTGGTCAAGGAGACAAGAGTGAATTAGACTGCAATAATTCTCATATGAAGAACATTGGGGCTTTGAAGTTTGTCTCTTGATTTCTGGTCAAATCTTTCACTTTTTCGTCTCAAGCCCTTATGCTGTTCATGATTTCTGATTGCAATCTTACAAGATATTTGCTCCAGAACTTGTCTCGATGTCACTTAGTTGTTTTGGCTGTTTTATGTCTTCTGTTGATTTCATATTCCACACTCGAGAAGTCTCTTCTCTTTGATTTTTGTGACTTGCATCTGTCTTGGGTGATCCATGTGTGTCAGGTTATTGTGCTATTGATTCATTGAATGTAATCTCCCTGGACGTCTCATTAATAATTCCTTTTCCTTTTGGACAGTATGTGCAGCGCACTGTGGAAAAAATAAAAAACACATCTCACTGGGAGGTTGATGTTGAGGTGGAGAAATTTCATGTCAAAGCTGGTGCAAATCGTCTAAATCATGGCTTATTTGTTGGGAAGACACTTATTTATGCTGATCTGAATCATATTATCTTGCGGATCACACCCAAATATGAGTCTGAAGCAAAGCAGAACTCTGTTCTGGTCTCATCCCACATCGATACTGTTTTCTCTACGTACGTATGTGATTATGATACCTTTCAGTATTGTTTTTACTTTGTCTGTGATAGCGACTTGGGTCAAGCTTCTGAGATAGAGTTTAGTGGGTCGCCGTATCGTGTTAAAAAAAACTCTTATCTATGCATATCTGATAGACTAGCGCCTGGATCTGTGTTTCAAGTGGTTTAGTGGACTGTATGGAGTTCATTAGAAGCTAATTATTAGCTTTTTGGTGGTTGGACAGTAGCATTTTTTTCTTTATCCATCTTTACATCCTTCCATATTTTCCTTTAATGTTGCACTGAATTTATTTGCTAATCAGCTTCTGGAACCAATATATTACTGATAAACACTTGACAACTTTTAGCTAATGGAATCACTAGTACCAATACAGCCTAATTCTTTATGAAAAAGCTAAGTTTCGTATACATATTGTGTATTTATCTAGTTTTGAACTTTGTTGTGCTAACTAGATGTTAGTTTGACACTTTATGGGATACAGTTATTGGATTTTTGACCATGGTAAAATGCATGTTATGCATTATGAGTTGACCTTGTTTTTCTATTATAATCCGGGCTTCTAGCTAGCCGCAGTTCTTGTATGAATGATAAAGTGAATAGTGGGAACATGCTGTATTGGTTGTCTCCTGACTGCATTGGAAGATAAATTACTGTTTTTTCTTTTGGATGGGCTGTTTTTTTTTTTTCACGACTCTTGATTCTAGATCTGAAGATTTCTAGTTGGTTATTACCAAGCCTGTGCCATCATGCTATTCTGGTACAATCAAGATTTTTTTTTTATCAGAAGAATAATTAGATTACACGTTAAACAACATTACAGAAGTATATACCACTTTGAGTTATCTATAGCTGATGTATAACTAGTCATCTTCAAAATTCCTGAGCCAGCCATGGCTGACAACATGTTTTGAGTTTGTTGTGCCTATTCTGCTGCAGTTATTCTTTTCTATCACTGTATCTCCATCCCTATCTGCTTAAAATTGCTTTTCTTTTAGGGGAGGAGCTGGTGATTGCAGTTCATGTGTTGCGGTCATGTTAGAGCTTGCAAGAGGAGTCTCACACTGGGCTCATGGTTTCAAGAGCTCTGTCATTTTCTTGTTTAATACGGGTGAGGAGGAGGGTCTAAACGGTGCTCATAGCTTCATTACCCAGGTATCATTCATATGTTCATGCTCAAGGGGAGAGCACTCTCTTTTCATGGAAAATTTGTTATATAATTTATTCTCCTCATTTCTCATGGGATGAAGGAGACAGGATAGTAGCTTGGAATATGTGAAGTTTGACTGGTATGTGAATGCAGCATCCATGGAGTGAAACTGTTCGTGTTGCTATTGATTTAGAGGCCATGGGTGTTGGAGGGAAGGCCCACATATTTCAGGTCTGAAACTCTTTTTTTATTCATGTCATTGTTTGTTCTAGTCAATTTCATGATTATAATCATTTTATTCAACCATTGCCAAACAATTCGTTCTGTATGGTCTTTTACAAACTTTCAGTTCTTATCTCTTGTTGCTTGTAACTTAATTACTGTATGCTTGCATTGGAAATAGAAAACCATTAGAATTCATCTGTAGTCAGCTAATATATCGTTTGTACAGGCTGGACCTCATCCCTGTGCTATCGAAAATTTTGCCTTAGTGGCCAAGTATCCATCTGGTAATGTCATGGCACAGGTTAGTTTCTTGTGTGTTACATTGCGTAGTTTTATATACGAGTAATTGGTTTTGACAGTTTAATTTGCTACTGCAGGATCTGTTTTCTTCTGGTGTTATTAAATCCGCTACAGACTTTCAAATTTACAAGGATGTTGCTGGTCTTTCTGGACTTGACTTTGCATTTTCAGACAATACAGCAGTGTACCACACAAAGGTTCATTAAGCTTACTTTCTACCACATTTGCATGTTTTGTAGGGTTTCATTAGGAAAACAAATATTATTCCCTCTGTCCAATGTTTGCTCGCTTCACAACTATCTACCACTTTTGCATGTTTTATAGGGTTCATTAAGATTGATTGTTTCGATCTGATTTTATTTCGCCTGCTTTCGTATGATCTTGTCTGATTCAGTTTAAATGAATATTATGGATTTGAAATAAGTTGAGCCAAAAGGAACCAAATCTAAAAGAATGAATTAGTAATCAAGTTTAAGGACACTTTATATAATTTTTTGATGGGTTGAGGGTGGGGGAAATCCTTATCTGCGAACTGTACAGAATTCTTCAATCATTTTAGAGGTTTAATACCTGCTAGAAATGCATAGCAAACAAGATTGTTTTAATATGATTTTCTGAAGAAAGTAAAATGAGATCAATTAAATGAAGAAAAAAAAAGAAAGACTCCTAATCACCCTGAAATTCCCAGTTGAGTTCCAATAAAACAAATAAGTTTCAATGAGGCATATAAGTTCCAATAAGGCAGATAAGTCTCAAATCAATAAGGTCTACTATGATGATTGGATAATGGAGGGTAATATGTTGAAACATAAGAGATACTGGTCACATGCGCTGCACATTTAGGTTTTAATGAGTCAACGCTGGAAAAAGGTCAAGGTTGGTTCCTCTCATATCTTTTAAGGTCCTCTTTTGCCAGATTTTTTTAGAAAGGTTGTTTCTCGCATAAACTTGTTTATAAAAGGTTGTTCCTGACAAATTTCCCTTTTTCTAATATTTTTTAGGGGTAACTGTAGTTAGATGAAAGGGAAAAGTATTGCTTTAAACATTCGAAGTTGCCCACAGGCTGATTGACCTAATATTTATTTGCAGAATGACAAGGTGGAGTTGCTAAAGCCTGGTTCTTTGCAGCATCTTGGAGAAAATATGTTGGCGTTTTTGCTTCAGGCTGCGTCTTCATCTGATCTTGCGAAAGGCAATGCTTCCGGAGCACCAGAGAAAAACGATCAGAATTCTGCCATATATTTTGACATTTTGGTATTACCTGTGGATTTTATTTTCCTATCTGATTGGACTTGTTATATTGCTCGATGTCAAATTTCATTTTTTAATTCATACCTATACAATGGTCATTATCAGGGGACTTACATGATCGTGTATCGTCAGCAGTTTGCAAATATGCTACACAATTCAGTGATTATGCAGTCGCTGTTGATATGGTTTATGTCCTTAATTATGGGCGGTTATCCAGCTATAGTTTCATGTGCTTTGTCATGTTTGAGTGTTATCCTCATGTGGGTACTCTCTATAAGCTTCTCTGTTCTTGTTGCCTTTTTACTATCAAGCATGTCATTGGCAACAGTGCCATACATTACAACTCCTTGGTTGGTTATTGGTTTATATGGGTTCCCTTCTCTTCTTGGGGCATTTGCTGGTCAACATCTTGGCTTTCTCCTTCTGCAGAAGTATTTGTCGAATAAATATGCTCAGGGAAAAAGTACTGTGGTGCCTTCAATTCAAGTTAATTTGGCTAGGTTAGAGGCTGAAAGGTGGCTCTTTAAATCAGGAACAATGCAGTGGCTGTTTATATTGGTGCTGACACATTATTATAAAGTGGGTTCTTCATACGTACCCTTGGTTTGGCTTGTTACGCCGGCTTTCTCATGTAAGTGAATCCCCCCTTTTATATTTTAAACCCTTGTTAATAAGAAATGTATGAGGTTGGCTCTTTTGGCAGATGGATCAGTCGTTGGCATTCTCGTACTGTTAAAATGGTTTTTTCCCCTTTTTTAGGTGAAGGTTTACTTGCCCTCTTTGTTGTATTAATAGAATAATTTTCTTACATATAAAAAGATAATTTAGTACTATCAAATCCAAACATCTTATGGCCTGCTTGGTATGATTATAAGATTTGAGTTTCTTTTGTAATGCTCTAAGTTGTTTGATTGACATTATAATATCATAGTATTCTTGAATTTAATACTAGCAATGAAAACTGTAAACCACAAATAGGGCTTTTGAATACCTGATTTCAGTCTAAAATAAAAAGTAAAAGTGAAATCTTGCTGATATTTTGTTTGTCAAAATAGAATCCAAGTGTTGTTTTGTGAAAATAGTTTTGCTTGTTGCTAATACAAATTACAGTACAAAAGCACCAATGAAATGGCGAATTCAACATAATATCCTAAAATCTTAGCATTTTAACTAAAAGTAATCTCATGTCATTATAGGGCAGATTCTCCTCAAATAAGGTGTTGAATATGCTGTCTTCTTTATCTGCACATACTTTTCCTTGATTAACTTTTGCTGAAATATCCATGTAGATGGGCTATTAGAGGCAACATTGTCCCCCATTCGGTTACCCAAGCCACTGAAGATTGCAACCTTGCTTATTGCTCTATCAGTTCCTCTCGTAGTTTCTGCTGGCTCAATCATTCGAATAATCGGAGTGCTCATCGGGACTGCTGTGCGCTTTGACAGGTAAAAGTTTAGTTAGTGATACTGTGAAGTATCTGAAAAGTCTGTTGTCTCATCCTGTTTTTTTTTTTTTTTTTTTTAAGATGAGGAAACAGACATATTTAACAATGAATTATATCAAATGAATGAATATGAAATAACTGAAATGATAGAATAACAAATGGTATATCTTAACTCAACCTTTTCTAGATCATCCATTGCGTGGTCATCCTAAAGATTTGTGAAATACTTCTAGGTTCCTTGGCAGTTCTAAATCTCTGTCCATTTCTTTCCATTTCAAATGCCAATAAAACAAATAGCTTGAAGTTGGAAAAGACACTTATGTCATTTCCACTTTGTGCTTTCTTTAAAGGAAGCTGAATTTGCTTGTTTTCAGCTGTACAAGGATGTCCTCATTGAAGTTTCTATTGCTCTAGATTTACCTAATTAGAGGAGTGTCACAGGCTGACAGCATGTCAAGAGAGGATCAAAATTGCTGTTTGCAGCCTGCAGGTCCTCTTTGTGGGCTTATGCTTTAACTCATGGATTTTGGTTGCTGTTCGCCATTGCTCCAACTGATGCTCCCTTGCTATAGCTAGACATTCGGATAACTTCATTAAAATGAATATAATTGTAAAAGGTTTATCATATAGCCCTAAGCATCTACGTTCAAACTGAGGAAAACATGCTTTACTCTCTCATAATATTTTCTTATACACTTTTCTTGGGTTAAAGTTCATAAATTTTGACCCTTTTCTCATTAATATATACAAAAAAAAATATCAATGTGACATTTTGTTTGATTCGTTGCAAAGTGTATATTCAGAATATCAACTTTTTATTATTTTTGTTAACATGCAATAAGAAGATATTAATGGTCAAAGTCTTGGGGACTGTAAAAAAGCTAAGGGAGTACATTTTTCTTTTGCCAGTTATAAACTTGTATGACCATGCCTAAATCTGAGAGAGCCTCATCGCATGAGAAAAACTTCAATCATGGACTAAATCCATGGATCTTTTTCATGGTTAAAAGAGGTTGCTCAAGTGGTTTAAGAAGCTTGGTTGGACTTGGAACCCCGTGATCTTGCATGAAATTTGGAATGCCTTTGATGGATCATGGAGGTGGATGCTCTTGCATTATATTATTGTGTCTGATGTGTAAATTTGTTCTTGGGACCTTTAGATGCTCTTAAAAGGAGGAAGCTTGTCAATTAATTGTCAAATTGGGGAAGTATTTGTTTATCAGCATTCAGAATATGGCTAATGATGTTAATTGCTTGTTTGTAGAAATCCTGGGGGTGCTCCTGAATGGCTAGTAAATGTAATTGTGTCTGTAGTTGTGGCAGCTGTTGTGTGCTTGACATTGGTGTATCTACTTTCGTACATCCACCTTTCAGGTTTGTTGCTCTTCATCCCCTGCATTTTGCTTTCATTGACCTTTGAGTGTGAATTATTGTGGCTTTGAGTATGCTTGACAGTTGAGGACTTGCTTTGTGATAAACCTATAGTTTCAGGAAAAAAAAATCTTTCAATCTAGCTTCATACTTTTATCTTTTTATAGATTTGTTTATAGATTTGTTTGAGGGAGGGAGGGGAGGAGGGAGGGTTTGGGAATAGGTGATAGTAACAATCTTTGATAGGGAAGAGTAAATTGAGAGAGTGAAGAGAAAGAAAGAGGTGGGATCTTTGGGTGTGGAAAAAAAAGAATTAATAGTGTAAATATAGCATTTCACTAGGGTTTTGGGGCTGCAAGACATTAATTTATTTTGGCAGGACGGGATTTTGTGCTCACTGCTCAAAGGCAGCCAACTACAGGATGACTTCGGTTAAGACTCCGCTTAGTTTGACATAAAACATTTTTTCAATGTAAAATAAATTTTATGGAAAGCATTTTAGAATGGAAAATACAATTGCGAAATTTATTTTCCTTTGTATGGTTCCATGTAAGAAAAGTCATGGAAAAATGGAAAATGGAAGGGATGAAGATATTTTACACCCAACCAAAGAGTTAAAAAATTATAGGGAAAAATTATGATTAAGGTAACTATGTTTCCCCTTGGATGAAAAGAACAGGGCCTTAGTTTCAAATGATTTAGACCTACAATAATGAAATCTTGAATCCTTCAACATTATTCGTAAAGTAAAGATTAGCTAAAAATCGCTAAATGTAGTTCCTCCGTTATTTAATAGTTGCAGCCAAGTTCTTGTATTTCAAATTTGCCCATTTATTTCCTATAGGGAAAAAAACGAAAATGTGAACTTTACATCAGGCTATTCAAGAGACACACTGTGCATCAAGTTACTATCAGCAGACGTTTCGTCTGTCTCTCAGAAAGTTGATCATTTTCATTTGTTAATCTAGAAAGTACCTGTGAGATTGACAATAATTCCGTTTTTTTTATAAATTGTTAATTCATGGTAGTTAATTTCTTTGAATGAAAATTGTAATTTGTGGACTTGTGTTTCTGCAACATGTCTAGGAGCTAAAAAATCTATCATTCTGGTGAGTTGTGTTCTCTTTTTCTTCTGTCTGGCTGCAATATGGTCTGGTCTCATTCCAAGTTATACTGAAGATACTGCTAGAGCTGTGAATGTAAGTCACTGCTTATATATGTTTTTAAGCAGAACATCTGTTCTTTCCCTGACATTCTTAATATATTCAGATGGTTTCAGTTCCTGTTATTTTAATGTGCTGTAATTTTCTTATTACATTTGCCAGGTTATTTCTCTTATTTTAGTGTTGTAATTTTGTTTCTCTGTTTGTCCTTTTAGTGTTGTAATCTTGGAAAATATAGATAGGAGAACTTCATGAAAGAGGACAACAAAGACTGACAATCGAGAACATGCAGGCCTCAAGGCTGTGCATTATTTTAAGGCTACCCTGGAAAAGCCCACCAGCATAACACTTAGAAAGAGCAATGCATGCATAAAACTCAAAACTTCACAACCTTGTTTTCTGTGAACCCAGGTGCAAAACAGCATAGGACAATCTAACAATCCACCTTTGCGACCTCAAATAACTTTTCTTGAAGGAAAATAGCAAGGCCATACGGCAAACTTAGTGGTGACCATTCTCGTTACTCAACACAACATACACTGGAAGAAAAAGCTTTGTTGGGATGTTAACTATACTATTTACATTAGAACTTAGTTTATCCAAGAACATGTCCAGACAAAATCCATTATATTTTTAAGGGCGTTTTGATTTTCAAATCTAATTAGAAAGTGAGATGTTGTGTGGTCCGTAAATTTTCAAGCTGTTAGTGTTACAAGAAATGACATGTTGGGACTTATTGACCAAAAACATTACTGAAGAATAATTGATCCTAAAGATCTCCCAAAACTATTGATTTCCGTGAGAAAAGATTCACATCCTGTAACCATAATAGTTATGTGATAATGGCATAAAGAACTAGAGTAGACAATTAAGTCAAGGCATAGAGCGTCCATCCCCATCCAAGTTTCTTTTGGATAGCTAGTAATAGTATACTCCTCATTACAACACACTATGCTTCCGCCTTCAGTAGAAAAGAGGCGTTTATAAAGATGACTTTTTATGCCAAAGAGAGTTAGATTCCAAAAAGGAGCCGCCATGTCCATTTTCCCACCAAAAAGTTCTTTTGGACAAAATTTCAAACACATGCTTTCTTCCTAATGACTAACAAGGTCCCAAACTCATCAGACATGAAGTCTCTTGTAATTTTATCCAATTATTGAGCCGTGGCCACAGAAAAGTGAAGGTGGAATGAGTCGTATAAGGGAGTGTTGAAGAGGCAAGATTGGATAAGTTTGATGTGCTCTTGTATACAGGCTCTCTTTCAACCTTCTGATCTGTGAAAATTCACTTTGACCTCCAACATGCTGGACTTGATAAAATTAGTTTCAAGGCCAGAGACACAGGCAAAGATAACCTAGAATCTTGTAAAAGGAACAAGATGGTATCATCTCCAAATGATGAATGAAAGACAATCTGATTATTAAAGAGTCAAATATAACAACAGTTGTTTATGTCATGTCATCCATGTGTGCTGCATAACTTCCTCTTGTTCTTTATTGCGTCTGAACTTAAAATTTATCGTTTATTGTTAGCACTCTCGAGCATGGAGTTAAAACTCTCCCGTTTCATTACCAAACGGCCATTCTGTAACGGATTTTTAGATTTGTTGTTATGTGAAATCCCGTTACGGAATACCATAATAAAAATCACATACTTCTCAGTGCGTTATCCGTTCCGTAACACGAACTCGCCGCGTCAGAACGTTTTCTGTTACATCCGTTTTTTTCGAACATTGGGCAAAAATATTTTAGGGGGTGTTTGGTTGGGATCTTCTGGAAAGGGTAAGAGAATCAAGTTACTTGATTCCCTTGTTATTTGTTTGCTCAGTTTAATGATTCCCTTTACCTTCTCCTTACCCCCAAATGACCCAACCACCGAGAAACCGCCACCACCATCCACCATCTAAACCCCAACTACGGCACTAACCACCGACAATCGTCCACCCAACTACCAGAACTTCCCACACAAGTGACCCAACCACCGAGAAACCGCCACCACCATCCACCATCCACCCACAAACCCTAGAAAAAAAGTGGAAGAACACACGGAAGGGGAAGGGGTAGGGGGTAGGGGGTACGGGAAGAGACGGTGACGGATCTGGAAGGAGAGGGGGGGAGGACACAACGGCACAAAGAAGGGGGGGAGTGACGGCGCGACGAAATGGGAGGGGGAGAGGCGCACCGGGCGCAACGCTGCGGGAGGAGGGGGGGGAAAGGGCTACAACGCGGTGGGAAGGGGGAGGGGGAGGAGCGCCCGGCTCGGCGGCGCGCCTGGGTGGGGCGAGGAGTTCCGGTGGCACAACGAGCAAGAGAGGGAGGATGGATAGTGGAAGAATGTAAGAGGAGGAAGAAAGAGAAATAAAGAAATTCCAACTAAACATTCCCTTCCCCCTTTACCCGTTTCTTGATTTCATTCCCTTACCCTCACGGCAACCAAACGACCCCTTATGAATTAGTTATATAGCTGATGAAGCATGATATTCTGATAGAATTGATTATATTATGTTGTAAATATGCTTCATAAATTTAAACAATGCAAACAAGGTTAGAACATATTAATGTGAATTTTCTGAAAAAAATCACGCCGCATCGACCGCGATCTGTTCCATTCATCCGTTACAAGCCGCTTCCGCGACAACGCAAAAGGTACCACGATCGCGACCGCATCCACGATTTTTTTCCTTGCTCTCGAGCTCTAGTCACTGATGTCAAGCATCCAATATGTGTATATGACGCTTTCTTATGATACTCAGGTTGTTCATGTCGTGGATACAATGGGAAGATATGGAAATACGAAAGACCTCAGCTCATATGTGTCACTCTTTTCCTCAACGCCAGGGAACTTGAATAAGGAGATTGAACAGCTCAAAGAGGGTTTTGAATGTGGTAGAGAGAAGGCTCTTGATTTTGTTACTTTCTCTGTGAAGTATGGTTGTTTAAGCTATAATGAAACTGAAAGTGGATGGAGTGACCTCGATATTCCCATATTTGAAGTTAAGAGTGACAAGAAGATGGACGTAACAGAAGTTTCAATTGACACAAAAGTTTCAACGAGATGGTCTATAGCAATCAACACTGATCAAATAGCGGATTTTGAATTCAGAGGTAGGAATAACCCATTGCATCTATTAGTAATACTAAATCCTCATTTTCCTTGGCTATTTCCTGTTCATATGAACTCTGAGCTTGCTGTTTGTTGACCAGGACCATCGCTTAGTAAAAATATCTTGATCACTACATATTCACCAATAACTTTTTATAGAAGAAAAGCCTTCAGGTTATTATAAGGAAGGAAATTTATTTATATAAAATACCCTTTTGAATCTATCTTTGCATTTTACATTTATTTCCATCGCAGTCCAAGGTTTAGTGAAGAATGATCCATAGAACAATTTGATATATAACCCATCACAATCTAGGATAATTTGATGAGAATCACGTAATATTTTAATAGGAAAGTTAAAACCTTTGCATTAATATTGTTGTTTCATAATATATATGCAAATTTTAAGATTATTATCCTATTTTGATAGGTTTTTCAAGGATACTTTTAGTATTATGTATCTTAAAGTATTTGGTTTATTAATAACGGAATAAGCACTTGATACATCGTCTGAAACAAACTAAGGGCGTTTGGTTGCCATGGGGTAAAGGGAATGGAATCAAGAAAAGGGGTAGAGAGGGAAAGGAAAGTAAAACCCTTAGATTTGGTGGTTGGGTGGGCGGTCTGGGTGTTGGGTTGGGCTGGTTTGGTGGCTGGGTAGGTGTGGCAGGTGCTGGGTGGGCAGTTTTGGTGGCTGGCTGGGTGGTGCGAGTGTTGGGTGAGCGGTTGTGTGGTGGCTGGGTGGGTGGTGCGAGTGTTGGGTGGGCGGTTATGGTGGCTGTGTGGGTGGTGTGGGTGTTGGGGGTGGAGGGGTCAGGTGGTAGTTGGGTGTGCAGGTGGTGGTTCAGTGGCCGGGTAAGGTGGTGGTTGGGTGGTCAAAGGGATGATCAATAATTGGTCAAAGAAAGGGTAAGTGATACCTTAGGGGGTAGGGGGGAATGAGAGTAGAGGACTTTGGGGGTAAAGAGGGGGTAAAAGGAATCATTGAATTGAGTAAACAAACAACAAGTAAGGGAATGAAGTAATTTGATTCTCTTACCCTTTCTTGAAGACCCTCAACCAAACGGCCCCTAAGTGTTATGAATCAAGTGTAATGAAAATTCTGCACTCATTTTATCATTTTGTCCTATATTTGTTTTTAGTTCTCGTTTTCGCAGTGGCCTCATATATTTTCTTTTCTGAATGTTTCTCAGTCTCAGGTTATCCTGAGGTGCTAGTTCCGTTGGGCGACAAGAGTAGTGTAGATGGCTGGCATAACATCCAGTTTTCTGGAGGAAAGAATGCTCCAACAAAATTTGATCTAACTTTCAAAAGGGTCAGAAATGCTATTCATGCTTCTGAACACCTGGATAATGATCTACAGAAATATCTTATAAAATTGAGAACTGATGTAGACAGATTAACTCCCAAAACAGAAAAAGTTTTGATGAAGCTTCCAACTTGGTGTTCTCTTTTTGGGAAATCAACTTCTCCACATAAGCTGGCATTCTTGACTGCCCTCCCTATTGATTACTAAGCCTGTAAATTGAGTTTGGAAATTTGTGTTATAGTTTGGAGAAGATGTTACATTCATATCAAACTACGAAAACCAGACGCTAGTATATTTAGATTTGTAAGATTATCTAGTTAGTATGTTTGTTGAATAAATTCTAAATAATTGATTAAAATGTTTGATTTTTTCCCCTCTCCCTAACCCCATATTAAATTATTTCATACTTATCCTTTGTTTTTGAGGAGAAATTTGTCAATATACCGAGTTTTAGATATTAAACTTGTATGTTATTTTGTTTTGGTCAAAGTTGTGTCACCCGTCTAATTCATCATCAAATTATATTTATACATCCTAAAGGATAAAGTCACACTTCAATACAAACTAGGAATAATAATCCTAAATAATATCATACTAGCACATATAGAGTCCCAATACCCTCTCCGAGTTGGAGCGTCTGCAAATTTCGAACACCCAACTTGGACAACAAAAACTCAAACCGAGTCTTACCAAGAAAATATCTAAAAATGTATGCCAACCGAAACTTAGTACGGAACATAAGGAGTAACAATGCCCCGTAGTCATTGCATCACGAACAAAATAATCGAAACTGATATGGTTAGTCTTATTTCATGGAACATTTGGATTTTGGCTATATACAAAGTAGATTGACTATCACAATATAACCTCATCCTGCGAGGATCTTTGAACTCCAAGATCACCTAGTGGTAGCTTAAGCCATTTTAATTCATGAACTATAGCAGCCATAGAACAATATTACTAGCTTCGCAAGGAACCGGATACGGTAGGGCTGCTTAGTCTTCCGGGAGACGGGAGAATACCCCAATAGAACAAATCATCCTCTCGGTGACCTGCGAGTAACGGAGACGACTAGCCTAGTCATAATCACACCACCCTTCTAGGCGGAGATCACTATTAGAACGAAATAAAATGCCCGACTGGATTTTTCTTCAATGATTTTTCTTCAAATATCCGACAACTCTCGGAGCTGCCTTCCAATGGACTACTTTTGGTGCCTCGCAAAAACTATGACAAAATATGAACAGAATATGCTAAATCGGGTCTAATGATTATGAAGATAAATCAACATGCTCATCAATCTACAATATTTCTCTACATCATCTAACAAGGGACCATTAGCCATATCGAGCTGATGATGATGCTCCATGGGGAAATCCACAGGGTTTTGTACCAAGTAAGCCAGGACTCGGAAATAATATCCAAGACATATTTTTTGTTCACTCATATATATTCCCTAAGGACTCCTGGCAACTTCTAATCCTAGGAAGTATTTCAAAGCACCCAAATCCTTCATCTTAAAACATTTTCCAAGGTAAGCTTTGAAGTTTAGTAGAAACCCGATCATTCCCCGCAATAATCATATCATCAACATATATAAGCACATTCAAGGTGAACTATTTTCCCGGTCGAGTGAACAAGGAATAATCGAATAAGACGGCTTAAACCCATAGGGTTTGAGAGCAAGAAAGCAGTAGCTAATTTTGGAGATCAACACCTTGGTGCCCGCTTCCAAACCATACACCGATCTTTTCATCCTTCACACCGGATTAGTATTTTTTTTTCTTGAAAACCGAAGGGATTTTCATATCTACTTCTTCCTCCGGATCACCATGTAGAAATGCATTATGCGCACATCCAAATGATGAAATTTTCATTTCTTCACAGTTGCAATAGCTAGGAAAGTATGAACCGTCTTCATTTTTTTTTCACATGAGCAAAAGTTTCATTATAATCAATGCCTTCTACTTGATGATGACCAAATATAACCAATCGGCCTTCAATCTCGCGACTTGCCTCCGCTCATCATATTTCTCTGTATACACCCACTTACTCCCCAAGGCTTTCTTGCCAGGAGGAAGAGGTTGTAATTCTCAAGTGCTTTGATCCTCCAAAGCTTTAATTTCTGCACCCATGGCCTTACACTATCCTTCATGCTTCATAGCTTCTTTAAAAGACTTCGGAGGGTTCCCTTGTAGTTATAGGCTGCTAGATATCTCGCGACGTTTGTAAAAAAACTTTTCACAACTAATATAATGTGTAATAGGATAGGGAGTACCCGAGGACTTTGATGAAGCAGGTGCCTGAGCAGATGAACTTTTCTTTTTCACTACAGTATGAGTCACATAATCCTGCAATTTCTTATTTGTAATTTTTGTGCGTCTGCCCCGCCCCATAACTTCAGTACCATCCTCCACACTCCCACCCACTAGTGGAAAAACATTGAATTGCGGCGGTTCTTAAAGGGCCTATTGCTGTGGATTTAGCCGCACCGCAAAATAAGGGAAGCAAATAAGTAATCCTATTCTTTGCGGTTTTTAACCGCAACAATAAGAGCTCTTGTTGCGGTTCCTACCCAAAACCGCAACAATAGGTAGTGTCAATAACAAAAAAATAATTAAAAAATAACCTATTGCTGCTGTTGTTTGGTAAAAACAGGAGAAATAGGTGAGTCTATTGCTGTTGTTTTTACTAAACAACAGTAGCAATAGGTTGCTTTTTTAAAAAAAAAAAATTAATACATTTCTAATGTCATACTTCACCCATGCAACATATTCATAAAGAAAACCACACAACCAGATTTGTTGGAATTAATTCATTCCAACATCAAATGAATTAATAAAGCCCATAACTACAACATTTACATTTGACATTATAAGTTTTATGTTGAAATCAGAAAATACAAGTAAGATCTAAAAAATATATACATATGATATCTAAAACAATACAAATTCAATTAGTTCACCATAAACCTAAAATACAAATTCAATTAGATCTACAAATTAACAAAAAAATAGATTAAAAAAAGATGACTACAATGCTCAACAATGCACAAAACCAGAAAAATGTGTAACACAATTTCAGAAATTTCCTAAAAAAATAAAAAAATTAGTTCACCATGAACATAAAACCAAATCTAAAGATTTCGAATATGCGCGACACCGGCCACGGCTTGCGACGAGGAAGACTTCCGACGAGCGACGAGGAAAAATCCAACGAGCGACGAGGAGGATTCCAACGAGCGACGAGGAAGATTCCGACGAGCGACAAAGACGAATATATATAATGCCAAGGTGGTGATCGGATGACGAGGACGACTTGCATTTCTCGGTTGTTTGGGGGTGGTGAGGACGACGAGCGAGAAGGACGTAGAAATTTGAGAACGAAAGAAACCCTAAATAATGTAAACAAAAAATTCAAATCGAAAATGAAAATAATAAATAATGTTGTGATTTCATCTCAGATCTGATAAATAAAACCATAGCTAGGATAAATCGCAAAAAAAATAAACAAAAATTCCAGATGTGAAAAAAAACTCGAGCCAAACTAATCTTCAGCGCTGTATAATTCGACCGCCAACAGCCGACCGCCGCCGCCAAGTAGCGCGTGTTTCAGCCAATGAAACCCGAGAATCGAGCGACTAAGGAGTGAAAGGGAAAGTGATGGTGTTGATTTGGCAAGATCGGCGACGTGAGAGGACTCGAACGAAACCCGAGAGCTTTAATTGGAGCAGCGAAGAACAGAGGACTCAAACAACTTTAATGGAGTGAAAGGGAGGAGAGGTGACTGAGATAATGATGACCTGAGAATGAGAAGGTGGTGAGAATTCGGTGGTGGTGAGGACGACCGAGAAGGAGAAGATGGTGAGAATTTGGTGGATGTGAGGACGATGGACTTGGTGGTGGTGAGTATGAGAGAGTTTGGGAGGATAGGAGATGAGAGAATTTGGGAGGCTGGGAGAAGTGAGAGGATGAGAGAAGAGTCGTCCATAGCATTAGAAATGATGAACGAGCAAACCCTAGCAGCAAACCTTTATATCTGTACATGACTTAGATCTGGCCTAAGCGGTTCCCACCCAGAATCGCAGCAATAGATCTGGTCAAACCAGTCAAACATTTTTGAAAAATTCCCGTTGACATCTATTGCTGCGGTTTCCACCTTAACCGCAAAGAATTGGTTGATTTTCGATTTTTCTTTTTCTTTTGATGTGGTTTATTCATTGCATATGGGTAAAACCGCAAAGAATTTAGCGCGCTGAATAAGAATTATTCTACTAGTGTTCGCTGAACTCTCGGAGCCTGGGCACTAGGTGCCTCATCCTCATGCGCCACGTCTCGGAGCCCGAACTCGAGGTGCACTCACCTCGCGGCACCTTGCGGTGCCACATCCACACGCACGGCACCGACCCTTCGTGCGCCACATCCCCCCCACTCGCTAGGTCCCCCTTCCAACCCCCACGGGGAACCGCGACAAGGGGCATGATCATCTCCTCATCACAAGATTCAACATCACTTTCCATTCCCCCCACACTCGAGTCCATCAAAGGTTCGGACAAAGCAAAAGGAAATTATGTTCAATAAACTTCACATCACGGGAGACAACATATTGTTTGGTTTCTAAGTCAAACAATTTCCAACCTTTTGGGTGAAAGAATAGCCAACAAAGACACATTTGTGACTCCTACTTGCAAACTTATCACCACGATTATTCAAATTATATGCATAACACGGGCTACCAAAAGTCCTTATATCTGTCATAAGCGGGAGGCTTGCCATACAAACACTCATAGGGAGTTTTATAATCAAGGACAACGAGAGGGAGTACGGTTTATTAAATGACAAGCAACTGACATAATCCCCCAAAACTTCAAAGGTCGATTAGCTTGAAATCTCAAGTCACGTACAACATTTAAATATGTTGATGTTTCCGTTCAACCCATCCATTCTTTGTGGAGTTTTAACACAAGAAGTTTCAAAGTTTATCCCTTGTTTCACAAAATAAGGGCGCAAACAATTAAATTCCGAATCGTTATCACTCATAACACGTTTAATTGTCTGATTAAATTGTCTTTCTACTAATGCCACAAAATTCAGAAACATAATTTCGACCTCCAATTTATTATATAATAAATATATCCAAACAAGGCAAGGGAAAAATCATCTACTATTGTTAAAAAATATGAATCACCACAAATCACAATGAATTAGTTCAAATATCCTACGAGCTTTACTATCACTTCTAGAAAAACTAGTTCTAGGTTGATGGGCATGAAAACAGACATCACACCCATCTTTATTGCAATTACTACTACTAGATGGACTTACACAAGGAAAATGATGCAGAACTTTCTCCGAAGGATGACCCAAACGCTTATGCCATATATCCATCGATGCCATGCCATCAACAACCATGATCTTCACCTTTGGAACAACTTTGGAAAAAGAAAAATCCATCTTCCGTTCACCCGCTCCAATCGGCGTCCTTGTCAGCCGGTCTCGTAATACACATAATGTCTTAGCTAATTGGACAATACAATTTGCGAGAATCTAATAACTTGCGGATTAGAGATCAAATTACAATCAAGATTAGGTACAAATAAAACATTATTAATTTTCAAATCTCCAGGATGAATCACATCTCCCTCAAAGGTAGCATCTGCAGTTCTATCATCAGGCAATCCAACTGGACACCCACTAATTTTCGGTCTTTCTCAATTGCGAAAACGTGCTCGTGACATGATGTGTAGCACCCGTATCTAAGATCCACATAGTCTTACCATCAAAACGATCTTTTGGTTTAGGTAAGTTCGAGAAATCTAAGAGTTTGCCATTGTTCAGTAGTTATCCCCGCAAGTCCAACACTCCTGATATCTCGTGGTTGGGAAGCCGAAGCCCCACCACCACCACCGGGATTTGTCGGCCGAACCACCAGACCACCGCCTTGTTCCCGCATGCCTGGCGGTGTTCCCGTCCCACCGCCACCACGGCCGGATCGGCCGCACCTTCTTCTTGTGCCACCGCACGGCCCCGATGTAACAACCCACACTTCCGAGCCGCTTGCTAATCACATTTAGCATTCACAAATCTCAATTATCATTAAATAAACCTCAATTAGACAATCATCTACAACAAAGTATAACTCAAGTATCGATCATGTAACCTCTGGGACATGACCTATAATACATCAACCTAAAATAATTTATACAACTTCATGAATTATAAAAACATTTCTCAACAATAATATAATCTCCATTTTGGGTTGAACTATACATCTCTATTATCACAACTTACGATCATCAATCCCTTCTGGAGCACACTAACCTGCAAAATTACCGACGATGAATTCTGCCCCCACCAGGACAGGTTCCAAAAACAAAGTAAGTGAAACTGAGACACACTGTTCAACCAGAAAATCTTTTTGGTGACTTAAAACGTATTTATAGATTTAAGCTTATCTTGAGAGGCATTTGAAAACAAGATATAGAGAAGGCTTAATGAAAGAATATAGCAAATTCTTGCACCCAGTTTACAATATTACTTGTTTAAAATAATAACACGCACAAAATAAATAGTATATACTTCTAATTTGAGGGACAATGAGGATTCTATAGAATCTAATACGTTATCCGAGATCAATTCTAACTCTAACATACCTTAAGACATAACAATATCTTGCGCTTCTGTAATTCAATGTATTTAATCCAAATATGTATAATATGATTAACTCCTTTAATAAATTCTTAACGGCTTTCTTAGAAATCATTCCCATATTCAGTGTAGAAAATTCCATAAACTTGGATGAGTAAAGATTATATTACTCAGAAATCACGTCTCAAATATCTTTCCACGAAAGCAGTTACATATTCAAATACATAATTTTTTTTTTTCAGAAATCATCTTATACTGGGGAAGATAACACGAATAGAGTTGCCATGCAAGCGAATTCTCTAAGCTTTTACAAGGGACATATCCCTTTTCCGTTATGTACTGCTTGCAAGACTTTTCAGGACATGTCCCCAGAATACAGAAAATACAGAATGCAGAATACATAATACAAAATGTTGTTCATCACAGCTCTAGCAGCTTGTTCGCCTCCACAAAACATAATTCAGAATTCAATATTTTCGGAAACTCAATTCATAATTCTCGAGTCAAATACATCAAAAATCTCATAGCATAATTGCGTTTGAGTATTTCATATACAAACTCAAATTGTTTAATAAACACGGTATAATCAAGTTTCCAATAACTTATTAGTATAATTCAATTCCTTATAGAATCATTTGACAAAAATTACTTAAATACAAACTTTAAAAGAAATATATATAGTCCAATTCTATAAGTTTATCATAATTATAGTCCAAAATATAGCTTACCAATCAGGGTCCCAAATTCGAATGTAAGTCTAATATACTTTATATTTTTGTTACAAAAGTTAATTGCTGAGAAATATCTTTCCCTTAAAATCTATTAAACGACCTATTCGATGTTCATATTTATGTTACTCATACTAAAAATATTCTTGTCATCTCCCCAATAAAACATTAATTTTTTTAGAATAATCGATATAAATTTAAAATATAATAACACCAAATTATACATCGCTCATATTTATATTTCAAAGTTCATATTATACATATACCCAAAGCTCATAAGGTAAAATATCTTAGAACCCATTTTTTAGTGGCAAGCTTGTAACTTGTAAGGTTCAGACTTATATTCTATAACTATAGCTAATACTTGCTCTAACGTGACTTGATGGTTAATCCTCCATCTTAATGATTTGAATCCCTCATACTTAATCTTCCGATCTCCTAGTAACCCAAATGGAAACAACTTTATTACCTCAAATTTAATATCACACAAATGTATATGTACTCCAACTTTATTCCTGATTATTTGCTTGAACGTTGTAATCCCAATTAATTAAACTTACGTCCATATTAATCTTATATCTATATTTCCTTTATTATAAATCCACATCACCAATTTCACAATACTCCAACACAGATGCATGTTACCTTGACTTTCCTTTTCTTTGATCTTACTCCTCCAATTAGAAAGTGTAACATCTGATCTCTATTATATATCCTGGTTCAACACTCATATTATAAAAATCCTATTTTGAATTATATTATGTCCTCAAAGATGGAATTTACCATTCCTATGACTTAAGCAATACATATCGGATTATTATCAGATACTCCTTCATCACTCACATATAACTCTTATATAAATATTATGACGTTCTCACCCTAGACCTTACTTAACTTAATGTCCGCGGATTCACGACATACCTTCAATAGTTATCTCATCTTTTAGACTCATAAGGTTCTCATACAATTTTATTAACTCATTCATAGATATAAACTCGAAGCTTGTTTCCGATTACAACTTTAGTCGTCAACTCAACTATCTCACATAACAATATATATTCCTTAGCTAAACCCCTCAACAACCATCACTCCTCAATTTCTTGACATATATAAATCTAAACTTCCCCAAAGTTCCTTGAAGATATCTCTAAGTGATTTAATTTAACTTTTAATCTGGAGTCCTTCCCCTCACAAAACTAAAATTTGCAATACTTAGTTCGTTGCTTCTCAAACTCGTGTCTTCTAAAAGCCAAGTCCATATATCTCAAAGTTGATAACAATTACATCTATATATTATTCCATACTAAGATCCTCGAAATAGATCTACGAAATTCACATCTTAAACCTCTTATCAACCACAATTTATTCGAATTCCCAATAACTTAGAGTAGTAACCTCTATATGCTTAAATTACAAATCTTAGTGGAGATATAGTCATATCCTATACACCTTGAATTATTCTAAAGTAGAGCTCACCAATTATATCAAACTCACTGAAATATTCCTTTGAGTTCATCATAATTATCCTAATAATAACACACACTGATAAACTCTAAATGTTATAATTTACCCATTGATCATACATAATTAAGATGCGACTTACTGTACTATGCTATTTCTAATAATCTTCTTCCATATGTTCATAATTGCATTTCCAAAATCTCTATACAACTCTCTAATTCAGAGGTCGCTTAACGAAATGCTATTCTTGAAATTTCATTAACTAAAAGTAACTATACCATTGAAACTACATAAACTTGAAACCATATTCAATCGTATCTCATTGGAGACTTAATTTGATTCTTCGAAATTTAACTAATCGTCTATCGCATAGTTATACGAGGTTGCTCAATTCAAAAACCGCAATTATATAAACATTGAGAAATATATATTGAGAACACTTTCTTCAATACTCACAATCAGACACTCATAACTTCTATATAATATCTTAAAACTTAAGTCATTAAATAGCTTATACTATTAAGTCTCATAGACTAAATTATACATGAATTCGAAGCCAAGATTGACTTATTATAACATAAGTTGATTACTTCAAAATATTCGAGTAAAACTATAGTTCATAGCCAAAACTTATAGATAAATCTCAAATCATAATTAGGGAGTCAATGCTACTCTTTATATAATTAAAACTCTTGGCGTGAAATCACATACTCAAAAAGTCAAACAAACTTAGAACTCAAGAATCACATTTTCAAACGATATTGAACTTAGGTACGTAAAACCACAACAAATTCAAGTCAGAAAACTAATTTTTTTTGACGACTCATGAAATTCATACAACCTACAATTGTAGAAAGATAATTGAGTTTATAAGGTGGAAGGACAATGTGTGCCTTAACCAACCACTAGCCCATTATCCTTGCATACCGCTCGAATGTATGATTTCCACAATTATTTATCAGGAACAATAACTATCATTAGCACCATTCCCAAGCAAAATATATAACCCGACTAAACCTCCCAAACATAATCTTCAATTCCATATGTCGAAGGGTAGGACACCAAAATCTAAAAACCCTATTTTACCCCCAACTAATGAAGCAAATTACATCTAATAGAATAAGAAAGGGAAAATAAAAAAAAAAAAAAACAGTAATTCATAATTCTCAACTGCCCATTATCACAAAACATTTTTTAAAAAAACGGATCCTAAACTACCCAGCAGTTACTTCAAGTCTTCCACATTTACCACTAAATTAACAAGAAAAACATCATTTGAAACACAACAAATTCTTTTTCATCTTCTTCCACTTTCCAACCATCAATTAACTGCAAACCTCCGATCTTCCTCTTCATTTCTTCCCTAAATAAACTGCAAATTCTTCGTGCTCTTCAAATCCCTACATGATTATAAACTGAAAATCAACAACAGGTAATGACAAAGCAT